>BGZK01001686.1:0-117819 GCA_005406025.1 Eumeta japonica | reverse complement strand
TTACAAATTAGTTATTTCATATCCTCTTCACGACCTCTTTTAAATTTTTTTGGAAAATGTAATATGAATTTTCACTATAGAATTAATCTGTAAAAGTAACTTTTTACTTTTACCTCAAAGGATCACTTCGTCTGTCAGCCTGTTAAGACCTTTTTTTTTCTCACGAATGCGTGAAGCTATTGAGTTTAAATTACTATCAAATACTTAGATCTACGGTCCTTCACTTCGCCTTATTATACATTAAATTCAGTTAATATTTAAATTAAAATAAAAAATTGGAAATATTTTAATAGAATTATTATTATTTTGTATTATTATTATACTTTTAATTTGTTGTCCCTTAAATATAGTTTGACATTAAATCGTTATTTAATTGATTTATTTGGCATTTAATTTAAAATGCCTTAAAATAGTTTATTATTATTGTTTTAATTACCGTGACGTCACCTTGTTATAATTTATTACTATTAAAATTAATAAAAATAACTTGAAATTATTTATTTTTATTATTAATTGATTAACATAATTCCCAAAAGAATTCTAATTAAATCGAAATATATTTACTAGTTAAAAATATAAATATTCTCTAATCATTATTATATTTACAATAATAAGAAAAATGTATTGATTTTATTAACGAACTTTTTTTTATCATTATATTATACTACATGTTTTCTTATTGGTATGCATTAATTAGAAATTCTAATAGTAAGTGAAGTTGTTCAGTATTAAAATTTCTGTACGAAAATCTACTTATTTATCCAACGCGTTCAAAAGGAAAGTCTTGTCTAATCAATAAGCTCACCACTCACCGCATATAGTATGTAGAGTGAACGTGCTAATTAGCGGCATCACTTCCACGACCGTTCCCTTTTTCCCACCGCGCCCTTCGTCCGTCAGACCCTCATCCCTTTCTCTTTCTTGCATGCTCTTCAGAGTTGAAATCAAATTTTTCGTCTTGCCCTCGATGATCGCCGAAAAATGTTTGAGTATGTTGAAGTGGAAGGTGGGGGTCAAGATCTTGCGGCGTCGATGCCATTTGCTGCCTGGACAACCGAGCAAAGCGGACCCGTTAGAATTACTTATTTAAGGAGAATGAGGGAATTTCGGTTGGTTCTTGATTGTATAACGAAAATAAAAAAAAACCGGCCAAGTGCGAGTTGAACTCGCGTACCGAGAGTTCCATACTACAACACAAATACAGTTGAGTTAAAAACTTGAAAGAAACTATTTTCATTCGTTCGTTTGAAGATTCTTGCACGAGCCCCACCACACTTAGCCGATTTTTTTTAACTCTGCACTATCATCACACCAAGTTTGAAGTTTGTATAAATCACTGTTTTTATGATAGAATTTTGTTTTATTTATTTTATAAAAACTTATATGCACTAAGTCTGCACTCGTGCATTTAGCTAACGTCAGTGTATACAGAACATTGACACGAACCGAAACGAAGCGAACTTACAGACTTATTATCGGTTTTCCTGTAATATATAAGTAAAGAATCATTTTCTGCACTTTTTTCAAAATTTTAGGCGCAATAGTTACGGTAATAAGGGGATAATGGTCAATTTTCATTTATTTTCTTAAGTAACTTTAAAGCTTCTTACTTTGTAATTATATAAACTAAAATTAATTATTCAAGACTCTCACGATAAGCGATTTCATTTGAATATGATACAGTTTCCATAGCTTTCTTTTTTTAATTTTCTAATTACCCCCCAACAAGTGGCTGTCATACTTAAAAATCATTTATTTACGTCACACGTCCATGTACCAATCGTCAACTCAATCCCGTAGATTGAGAGCATATAGAGCATCAGAGCAAATTGTCTGTAACCAACGTACAAACAGACAAACACACGAGTAATCCTATACGAGTTTTTTTTTTTAATTTAGAATTACGAAACTTAAAAAACGTACCAATTCCAAAAACTAATTTCACATTAGACTATTTTTATAGTTCAGATCCTAAAAAATCTAAAAATTTGTTTAATCAGTTATTGTAATAAATAATATGAAACACTCACCATAACTAACAAGCAAACCTTGTCCCAGCCATGGCTCCAAAAATCTATAAGGTTTACTCTTCCTGATGTTTCTCGAATGGCTAAGTACAATCTGCCAAAATATAAAATGAATTACCAGTTACTCATCACGAAACCTTCAAAACTATAAGCCAGATTAAGATGAAAATCGGTCTGGTAATAGTTTGTACAAGGTAGACAACCGCTAAGAACGAATTTTTAGTAATCCTTTTTTAAAGAAGGATAAAAGTGGTGCTCTTATTTGAAACTTCATTATGGAGTGAGATATAATGATGAAATTTGACATCAATATTGCTTATTATATTATGACTTGTGCAACACGTTTTTTACAATGAATCCGGGTTGGTGCAGAGAGGTCGTTATATGATGTAAAAACTAAAAACAGTGTGTATTTTATTAATTTTCTTAACATGTGTATATCATTTTGTCCGAATATTGTAAAAATTTTAGCGATATGTGATTCATGCAAATGGAAAGGTTTCTGAAAAAAAAAGGAGGGTTTGTTCCCGTCTTCGTCTACGTATCTGTACTATTGAATTAACCTATTAAATTGACTCTAAAATTTATTTCCTTAATATAAATCTACTTTTCACTTGTATTGTATTTGTATTACTACACCGATTCAAAAAATTCTTTGACTTGTAGAAAGCTACACTATCGACTTAAAATAGCTAATATTTCATTTTGTTACTATGCACTTGTCCCGGTTTCGTCGAAAACGGTAGCGAGATCGACATTATTATCGATCAATATAAAATGATCAACAAATATATTCTATGTCCACGGGCGCACATCCGCGGTAGAAAAGCTGTTATAATAAATACAACTATATAAATCTATAGCGTCTCTTAGTACATTAAATGTTTTGTCCAATATTTGCGACAAATATTCGGTTCATGATTCTCTGATCCCAATTTTTAAAATTTATTTTAAATTTAGTCTGTCTGGCTGGCTGTCTTTCTGTCTCACTGTCTTTCTGTATGTCTTTTTATAACTTAACAGCGGTTTGACCATCCATAATGAAAATTGGTATATAATAAGAACACGTGATTACGTGATAAAATACTCTCTATTTGCGGTATGCCCAATTTTATTACAATAGATACATTATAAGAACAAGTTATTGCGCAAACGCATGCGCAATAACACGTTCGCGCGATTTCGATGATAACCATAATAAAATAATCGCTATTTTTGGATTTCTTAAGTAGATATATTCATTTGTTTTCAAATAGTTGTGAATGTGTGTGTTAGTGTGGGTGTGCGTGTGTCAGTGATAATTTTATTGTGGTTTTCCATAATGAATAAGTCATGTAAATTTGTAACTTAATCTGTTAACCTTTGTCTTGAAAAAAAATGTTATTTATCTACACTGATATTATAAATTTATATAATATTAGTTAATTTATGTAAGTTTCTAAATTTTGGTGTAGAGTGTATTCTCTGGTGCTACGGATCGGATTTTTCTGTGATTAATAGGAAGCCACATTGTTCTTGAGTGCTTTGAGTGCTTTTTTTAATTTTAATTAAGATGGTTTTTACAATGCCATTAATTAAGGTCAGGAAGAACTAGCCGTCTAATTAATTTATCGCCGCGCGCTGCCTATTAGCTGTTAATAATAATAGAATATTAAAACTATTGTTCTTACAAAAAAGTCCTTATCGTATATTAAATTTTCTAAAAACCGGTAATTGTTCACAACTTTATCTGCGCAATTGTGCTATTAAACCGAACTACTGAAGAGATTCTAAAAATTTCTCGAGTAGTAAGAAGTTTCCTGAATTTCATAGATTATTAACATTTAGGCTTAACTTCATCTGTATATTTGTGCTGTTTTACAGTTTCTAAAAAATCGTTCACTCTTAAAAAGCTACACTATCTCGAGTGATATATTCTAAATTTAATTTTGATATTACTATTTGCCCTACTTTCGTCCAAATCGGAATCGTAACTGGTAGTGGCATCGAAATTGCCAAGGGATCGGGAGCCCGCATCAAGTGTTGAGACCATGTCACTTAATTCGATAAGATGTCACGCGGAGCGCCCTATCTCAATTTCGTTATCACATACAAGAATAATTGATGCCGTGATTTATTTTCGATGGGAATTCAAATTTAAATTCAAAATATCTTCATACCATTGGTGATGAAATAACGTTTGAAATACGTCAAAATTTTTAGGAAATTTATATTTTACCACTCGGAAGGCCACATCGGAAGGCAGTTTTCTCCCAAGAAGAACGAACAAGAAACTTAAGGGTAGCTCTTTTCTAATTTCACCATACATAGCCAAAACAAATACGAAATTATTGATGAAAGAAACAACCCGGCAAGAAGTCGAGCCGCTTATGCCCATGGATATTTGTCTTTTAAATATTCGGAAATTGTATAATACCCTTTTTTAGTGAGTGATTGTTTAAAAACACTCTTAAATTTATATAGGAATAAATCTTATATATCTAGAAAAACCCTATTGAACACAGAGCCCCCTAAATTAATTTTTAATTTGCATAGTCGACTAATATGTAAACACAGTTTATTTTTATTTCTGGTACTGAGTACATGTCGATCACTATTTCTTTTAAATGTTTCTAAATATTTTTTTGAATACAATAAATTTTCATATATGAATGTGTCCTGCGGCTTTATTGCACACATGTATCGTATTATAAATATATAGACGGAATTTAAATTAAATCATATTTTAACCACGTGCGAAAACGTAGCATTCGTAATTCTCATCTATATGTGTATATCTAGGTAGAATTAATCAGTGGCTTAACCCTTAAGTACATACCACTTCACTATTTTATCACCACGCGTTGTGGTGTAGAACGGTGTTGCTATATTCGAGACACCTGTCTGTATTATCATCTGAGTACACTGATAATCACACATGCGCAAAATACGCATAAGTCATAATTTTATTTTTTGAAGAACATTTTCGTTTTTATTAATTTTTTAATCGCTAAACCTCACCTCTACGTCGTCCGGATGGTGCAAATGTAAGATGCGCCTGTTGAATATCTTTACAAGGAAACGGTCCCCGTGTTCCTTGATCAATTGCCTTATCCTGACGAACATTTCTTCTGTAAATAAACATAATTATTCAAAAAATATGTCGTCGAAAGCACCGCAGGTTGAAATCTACAATATTTTTTTATATAATCTATAAATAAAGGTGATAACAGTAATTTTAATACCCTCAGACAATTTTTATTCTAAGCTAATTGACGATTATTGACTTTAACATCAAGTTGATCGTTATCAACAAATGCCAAATCAAAAAATATGAATAATGAACTCGAAAGCGGTCAAACCGGCATGATTGGTGTAATTATGATACAGTGTAGTGATAAAAAGTCGACATTAACAATAAATCTACCACAAACAGAATCTGCCTGCCTTTTCATACATTCGTCACTAAATTTCCGTGAAATACGGTACAGAGAGATTTGCAACCGATGTTGACCCGCGACCATGACCAGGTTAGCCAATACGCCCAGAGGGAGGCCGTCCTGCGCTGCAGCATCTACTTTGTGATCGCTTCATGAAAACTCGTCCCCGCTGGTGATATCGTTCCTACGAGCGATGTGAGCTGACCAATGCAGCTTCAACTTAATTATGTGACCTGTGTCCGTCACTATGGTTCTTCTGCGAATTTACTAGTTTCTTTCGTAGACAGAAACCTCTGTCCGTCACACGTTGAGTGTGTTCGAGTTCATTTGCGAGCTCGAAAGAACCACATCTGCCATGAGTGCATTATGATGTGATATGTTTATGATATTTCGGATTCGGATTATGTGGTTTTGACCGACGTACATATATTCGTCCACAGCTTCGATTGGCAAGTTCTCGACTACCACAAGAGTGATTACAACATAGGCGTTCGACATAATTTTAGTATATCTATATTTAGACCCATTTGTGGACGTTTGGTGATAAAATAATTAGGACATGATTAAGTGTCATGAAAAATATCAGAGTGATCAGTTCTATTATCTATAGAATCCTATAGGCACGAAGTATACGATTTTCGATGGATTAGTCTGCCAGGCGTGGTGATTATTGCAAAGCCTCTAAATAAGGAATGATATTTCATGACATTTCTTACGACTAAACCGAACAGGAGAATGCTGTAAATTATATTTTAACTTTGGATATTAAAAATACATTTGAAACCCAAACAACTGATAATGTACGATTTATTTAAATTTTCGTCATCGATCTGGCACATAATGAGTCTGTTATCGTTTCTTTTCATAAATGACAAACGGTCATCCGCCCGCTTCGCTGGGCGCAAATTTCAATTTAGCAATTTATTTTATTATAATGTGTCCCTGGTTTCGCCCCTTTAGATTAGAATGAATCCCTTCATCTGCTATATCGGTCTACTTTGCTGTCAATTTTGATCGCGATCACGGTCCTATTCCCGATGTCAATTCTGGTTCCACAGTCGGGTCCAGTCCCGTTTCGCTCTCGATTTCAATGTCGGTTTCGGTACCTATTTTGGTCCTCTCTTGGGCATGATTTGTAATAATAATAATTTATATTGGAACGGAGATCGAAACAACAACGAATTGTATAAATACCATTTATACTGGTATGTATAAATAGCCGATAATTATCTACAAACAATTCTGCATCGAATGGTCATAACCCCTTTTGCAATCCGTCTAGACATCAATGTATGGCAAACATCCATATAAACTTACTTTTAATTTTTTTATAATATAAATAGGCTAAAACCATCTACAGACGATCCTGTATCAATCGGTCATACCTTCATATCGATACATTTAGTAGTTTTTGGGTGAAACGCGGCCAAAGAAAAACATTTTCATTTTATACGTTAATACGTTTTATACGTTTATACATTAATAATATAAATATATATATATATTTAAAACCAAAACTAAACAAGCATTCAAGTAATTGCACAAAGGTTGATTTCAAATCTTAAAAAATAATATTTTAATTGTTTAGTTAAATTTCTCTTATTCTTTAAATTAAAAAAAAATAACAGTAACATTCGCTATGTACTGTAATTAATTGTAATGAAATAATACGAGAATAATAAAATAATATAGGAATAAAGTAATGACAATTTTCGGTACTCCAAAATAATAAGTACAAACCTGGCTTCAAACCGATGAACGTCAGCCCGTTGCCGATGATGGGGAGCCGGGGCGGACCCGGCACGCCGTCCAGGGCGTGGGGCTCGCCCCCTCTGGACCACCTCCAGACGAGACACGCGATCACGCACACGAGCGCTGCCGACCAGAGCATTCTGGTACCGCACAATTGTCATGCAACAATTACAAAACAGTACAAATAAAGTTTAGATTTTACGAATAAATTAAAAAAAATCAGTAGAAAAGCATACAGTCTCGATGTCTAAGCATTTCGCTTAGTAGTTAGCGTAGTTATGTTACTCCAGTCCACCACATATCTCATACAGCCAATAGAAGTTGTAAATGACGTCAATGTAAATAAAGTGCTTCGTTTTTCATAGGTAAAAAGAGTTTTTTACTGCGACTCAACAAGATAACGACAGATGAAGATTCAATACTTAAATAAATTTTATCATAAATCTATATAAAATGAAGACATGAACTTCGCGTGCGAAGCCCTAGAGCAGTGTTTTTCAATCTGTGGGTCGCGACCCCTAGGGCGGTCGCGAAGCCTTACTCGGGGGGTCGCCGACTGAAAGAAAAAGTCGAGGTTCTGACACAACAAAAACACAATTTTAGTGAGAAGTATGTGCTTGTTTATTTTTCAAAACTTTATCAAATTGTGGTGTTATTTTTGAAACGTTAATAATCAAATCGTTTTCTAATTTCAGTCTATTTCTATTTTAAGTTTTAATATTTACCATTGAAGAAAATGTCAGTTCACACAAGTATGAAGTGGCGAATGGTACTAATATTTTAAGAGCTTCCCTTGCCAGCTCTGGATATTCGTATTTTCTTTTTATCCAAAATACGTCGATACTTTGTGAATAAAATTCCATTTTAAGCATGCCATCAGTGGCTAAATCTAGAAGACCTTCTTTCATTTTTGTGGTGACATCAGCCAGATCTATTGAATTGTCCAAAAAAGGGTTTAAAATCCATCTACGCCCATTGTCAACTTCAGAGTGCAAGTCTGGAAAGTATGCTAAAAGTTTCTCTTGCAAATTATGCAAGCTCTGTATTATGCAAGGAATGTGAGCTGATACTGCAAAACTTTGGTCTGTTGCATTATCTTCAATAATCTTCTGAACACATGGAAAAGGTTCGAACATTTTGTTTTGCAGAGAGGTTGACTACAAACGAAGTTTTGCGTGAAATGCTTTTACTTTATCTTTCGCTGTTAAAATATGTTCTTCTCTTCCTTGAAGATTCTTGTTCAAATTGTTAAAATGGCTAAAAATATCTGCCAAAAATGTTAATTTCGAGAGCCAAATAGGGTCAGAAAAACGAGAAGCATATTCAGATTTTGCATCTTGTAAGAACATTAACAATTCAGGTCTCAGTTTCAGAACTCTTGTCAATACCTTTCCTTTGGATAGCCACCTCGCCTCTGTGTGATAAAAGAGATTTTGATGAAGCGAGCCCATATCTTCACAAATCATTCTGAATAGCTGGTTTTGCAAAGCTTTACCTTTTATAGAATTCACAATTTTTATTACCTCATTGAGCACGTCATTTAAATCAGAAGGTACTATCTTAGCAACTAAAGCCTGTCGATGAAGAAAACAGTGTGTCCAGGATATGTTTGGCATTATCGATTTTAACTTTGCTATAAGTCCGCTCTTTTTACCAGCCATGGCTTTAGCGCCATCGCTACAAATAGCGATACATTTTTTTCAATCAATATCGTAGTCACAAGTATTTTCTAAAAACATATCGTATAAACACTGGCCAGTAGCGTTTGCAGGAAGTGCTTTGCAAAATAAAATTTCTTCCCTGATACTGGTATCTGCTTCAAAGCGTACAAATACTACAAACTGTGCACAGTCAGAAATATCTGTAGATTCGTCAAACTGCAAAGCAGAATATTCGCTTTTCTTTAATTTTTGGACTACTTGTTCTTGAATATCCTTGGCCGTATCGTTTATTCTGCGTGAAATAGTATTGTCAGAAAGTGGTATGTTTTTTAATTTGTTTGCCTCTTGCTTACTGACCATAATTTCAACCATACCAAGTGCTGCTGGCAAAATAAGATTTTCGGCAATTGCATGTGGTTTCCCTGCTTTAGCAACTCGATATGCTACTTTGTAGCTAGCCAATAATGCTGACTCGTTGACACTGGATGCCTGGAAATAAACCAAACAATATAAAAGTGAATAGTCAATAAAAATTAAGGACGCGGAATCTTTGCACACCGAAATTAAGTATAATCAAAAGTTGTATGCAAACAACAAAGAAATAAACATCAACAGTAAAAGTAGTAATAATTAGAATAGACTCGCCTTAAGCTTACCGCTTACATGCATTGAGGGTCTTAACAACACTTGGTGGAGACTAGGAAAGCATTATTTTATAACTCACCTGAATTATAGTATTCTGCTGCTGACTAAGGGCTTTCAACTTTCGTTCAAAGAAATCCAACGACTTATCAGCTTCTCTTTGATGCTTGGTTGTGGGATGCCGAATAAACTTTGACGGTTTCATACTCTCACGTGATAAAACATCGCCGCAAATTACACGTAGAGGTTTATTGTTTATGACTGTGAAACCGTATTTTAAATAACTGTCATCATAATGTCTATTTTTTTCGGGTTTGATTCACCAACACCGCTATTGATATTCGTGCCAGATGTCGAAGGCTGCGATTTTTTGAGAAATCTATCTATTTTACAAACACGCGCAGTTAGCGAAAAACCAAACGGCGCGCGCGGGGCGCTCACTGTCGCCGCAACGACAGTGCGGTGTGGCAACATCGCAGTTTGGCCCGCGTGAATAAATAGATAAATGTACCAAAATAGGAAAAAATAATTACCTAACGTATGTAGTAATTTAATTATATTATTTTTTTGACTCTCTATGACACAGGGGGTCGCCAGAATATTTCCAATCTGTAAGGGGGTCGCGAAATCAAAAAAATTGTAAAACACTGCCCTCGAGGAACCCTAGTGATAAATAGGTAAACAATGAAACAGTGTTTGATTGAACAATGATTTTATTAGTGTTAATAAATAAAATTAATAAACATCGAAATAAAATAAACTCTTTTATTTATGAATATATAGTCCTGGGAAACATACAAAATGAATTTAAAAAAAAATTCAAATTAGGATCATATATTATCCAGTACGACTTAAGATTGTACTTCAATTTTTCCCTCAATTTTTGTTATCATTATATTTTATTCATTATTTTTTTGTCACGATAGAAAAAAACGGCACCTTGCCGTAAAATCGTTATTGCATCATCTTACAGTAATTATGAAACCACAAAATATATTTAGAAAATAATTTACATTTCTGTGAATGACGACGTGAATGTTTCTCAGCGTTTTTGTAAACCTTAAATTTTAGTAAAATAAATTTTGAAATTGAACCCTGTATGGATATTTTGTAATTTTAAAATAAAAAAATAATGGAAACCGCTTTAGAAAATCTATTAAAATATGGTTAATATAATTAGTTACTTGTGTCGTTGCCAGTTAAAGATACGTTAAACGCGGTTGTGTTCTCAGCTTTTCTAAGAGGCCATCCATAAATTATATGGTTGGAGAGGTCAGCATCGAGTGATTAGGGAGACAAATGATAAATATGTCGCATCTACGAACTTAAAGTATTTAAATTCTTAGTCCAAATATTCAAAAAAATATTACCAACTTTATTTCGATTCCAATAAGGTTGAAATTTTTTTGCAATTCATATTTAGGTACTTGGCCGCACGGAATATGCCACGTGTGCACCGTACGCCGTGTTCGCATAAGGAGTCGCGTGTCTGTTGTTTTTTGTCGCGTGTCGGTCGCCTTTGACATACGCCGAAAGACTAGTATTTGTGCACATACCGCCTTTGAGGCTTTAATAAAAGCAGTCTTGTTCAGTAGTAGCACTACATACAAGCAGTAGGTGTCTTGTATGAAATACGACTTAGGTAGTTAAATATCAAAAATAAATATTTATAGGAGGGGGGCACTCCATACATGTAGCAGGAGCTGAAAAAATTTTTGAAATGAAAACTTCTTTAGGCGCGTTGAGCATTTTTGAGATGGGGAAAAAATCATTGAACTCGCGACACTTACCGTTAAGTAACCGACACCTATGTATATAAGTATCTATATATATTGGCCCGTTTACACGAGAGTTGAGTTTAAGTTGAAATACATTGATAATATAACTATATATATTATAAATACATATTGTATATATACGTACAACATAGATATATGTTCATATCGGAAGTTTTCTTATTGTATTTGTAAATTACACGTTTTAAGTAATGGATTGCAATTTTTATGTAAAATAATATGCATCATTTTTTATGAACAATAGCGCATTAAATGAAAATTGTAATATAATTTATGTAGTAGTAGTTTATAATAATGAATAAAAAAACTCTTCATTTTAAAGTATTTCATTCTCAATAAAATATTTCCTGACAATTCAAAAAATATTTCCTGATGTTTCAAAAAATTTACCCGTAATTGTGCAAATTTTCACTTCTGTCGGCACGCCCGGAGTGTCACTATTTTTTACACAAGAATAAGTTATCGTTCTTAAATTTTTTTTCCTACGAGATACATGATAATAATATACTAGTTTCTTCCAATTTTATACTAGGTGTACCGTATTATTACAACTTTTGAATATTAAATTTTAACTCTATTTAATCATTTATTATGATAACGTCATCATTTCAGAAATGCATTATCACACTACAATTAGTTGAGCACAGACTAGAAATCGTTACCTTTGGCTTTAAAAGAACCCTTTAGAAACTCAAAATCGAATCATCATTTCGAACTTAAAAGAACAGCCACAAATTATTGTATTTCTGAAATGAGAATATTTATTCAAAATAATAACAGTATATTTGTATTAAAAGTGTAATTTGAAGTTTAATTTTTTTCCAAATTTTGTAGAATTGCATTTTAGAAAAATTTAGAAATATGTTGGGTAATATCATTACTTCATTATATGCTATTTGAAAATATTAATAATATAATTATTATTATTAATAGTGTTAATAAGTCATATTATTCTTGTTTCATTGTTCAAACTACTTTTTTATTACATTCTAATATTCCACATATCATTATTGCCACTTACTGTTTCACAATTTAAAAACGTTTTAAAATAAAAAAGGAAAGACTGACTTAAATACTTTAGACTTTCTGTAACGTAATATTCAACTGATGTCTAAATAATTTCACAACACGGCTCGAGTTTTCAGCGAATATTTACTATGTTAAGAAATTAATTAAAAAAAAAACAAATAAAAAATAACTAAATAAAAGTGAATAAAAAACTCGAAACGAGATTATATAGAATATCATCTAATTAAATATGATATATATTTGCAGTCGGAGGCATAATGTATGTAGCACCGAGTAAGGAAACGTTAATCTGATACCTGTGACTGTAAATGTTTGTCGTAAACTTAAATCGTTTTAGAGCCTAAATGGTCATTCAAAATGAAAAATGATTACACAAACCTAGGTGATTTTTCAAGACCTAATCTATGACACCCCAGTTGACATAGTTCGTCGGCTTCGGTTTTTTCCTTTTTCACAATATGGAGTTTAGTCGTCAACATACTGAATTTCAATTATTATTAATTTCATTTATTTCATTTATTTATTCCATCTTAATTTATTAAGATATCATCGAAATTGACCTAAGCATTTGGTCTCTAGAACTCCACAAAAGAACAGACACACATACATAAATATATGTATAGGCTGATAAACACATTACTCTCCTTTCCGTGGCTAAATAGCCAACAAATAAGTGTCTAATTCTGCCGAACGGCAATAATAGCAGGCGTCTGTCACGATAAGACAAATTTTAAAAGGGTTGTATTCATAGTTATATTTTTGAGGAATACCATAGACAACAAAAACTTGTTGTTCTTATTACTATGATTCGAAGCCGACTCCAGTGGCGGGAACTAAACCGAGCACACAGCTTACAAGAAGTGGAAAACAATAAAGAACGAGACGTCTTATCTTCGTGAAAATATAAGTTCATATTACAACTATAATCTTTATTTGCTTTATTTACTATCTTGCAAGTTTGTTTATTCGTACGCAGGCGCACGTTACCTTCAGTAATATATTTTTATAAAATACGATAGCCGCTCAACGTAAATGTATTTATGGGCTTTGTCATGGATCATTTAAAAGACATAAAACTCTCAGTTCCACGACATTTTAACTTTGCGGAAAACAAGCGTCGATATTAAAAAAAAACTTATGTCCGCCTTAAAATCATACGTATGTTAATGCAATGCTATGAATCTCTGTTATTGACATGAACTCTATGCGGTATATTATACACGTATCTGTTTACAAACATTTACCTATTGCCGACGCCGAGCTCCACGCAATAAAAATAGCCGGCCTTGATGGAGCCGCTCGTTGCGTTGTTATTGTTGACGAACGTAAAAAAAAAAAGTGTAACAGAAAAACACCGCACGTCAGTACAAAACTCAAAATGCACTCTGGAAACACGTTAGAACGAACAGATGTTTAACGTAAACTGCATGCGCATGACCTCTCTGCGCCGTATCTTTTATCATACTAAACATTGCCGAAGATAAAGTCAGTGTATGTACCTATATATAACGTGGATAACCAGTTGGGATGTGTGGTGCTGATTCATTCATTTTTATGTACGTCTTGGCAATGGAAAGCCGTCGTTTCATCAGCCAATACTTGATATATGTAAAGTTTTGTGAATAGATATTAAAATTTTAAGCACATTTAGAATTTATGTCTCTGAGAAATGTAAAATATGTCTATAAGAAATGTACAATATCATCTAATGGGTGGAAACAAATAAATTTCAGGACCACCTAAAAAAACGAGTTTAAAAAAATAGTTAAGTACGAGTCGATTCTGCGCCCCGACGGTTCTGTATCACCATACGTTGTATGCAATTATGTGCTCATAAAGAATGATACATGTTTATTTTTTCATTCATTTCAAATTGCTTAATGCAAACTCGACTCACACTCCATCAATTTTTATTATTTGTTGGTTTATTTTAAGTACGCATTAAAATCATACCGTGTTTGAAGCTTTTATGATATAGTGTATTTTATGAAGAATGTTTAAAAAAATGAAAAAAAAACAAAAGTGCACTCCTTATAATACACATTTCATTTCTGATTATAAATTTTCTTGTTGACTTATAAAGTGCAACGAAGAACGAAAAAGGTAAAGGTACATTCCCACCACCTTCCATGGCCCCTCCGACATCTAGGTCATATGGGCCGAATCACAGAAGCGCCGCGAGACACCGATAAATCTACTACTGCGACTCTTCATGCTTCTTACAAGTTGTTTCTATATTTCAGTTCCATGTCCCTAATAACAAGTCTCCCTTAATAGGGCTTGTACACCACATTATACGGACTTCGTCGCCGAGCAGCTCTTCTTTCTCCTAGACTTCACTCCTGTCCACCACGTAATCCGTGCCAAGCACGCGCGTACCTTAAAAACCTTCGGAAGTTCGCCTGTGTGCCCACAAGATCCGTATAGTGTACCGGGCCCACTTGCAGCACCTTGATTCCGCTCAACATTTCGCTCCTTATGTCGTCATATAGAGGACATGACCGCAAAACATGGTGCATGTACTCGTCCGTCTGTTCGCATAGACTTTCGGAAACAGCCATGACCCGTGGCTGCAGTTCAGTGTACAGTTTTAGATTACATATATTATTGAAATGATTGTTTGTATTTGAGCTTTATATACTTAAAGGGCTGAACAAACGATAAAATTTGAAAAATAAAGAAATTATTATCTAAAACAATATAAAAATTACACTATTAATTTTTAAATAAATTCCTTCATATCTTATACTGATCAGCCTTTAATAATATTACACGAATCAAGATAGAAGTCGCTTGCTTTTAAACGATTCATTGAACTCCACAGTTTACTTTATTTGTGTGACAAAGTACTGGTGGGAAATAATTAATACATTCAAGTTTAATTATATACAATGCGCCAACTTACACTGAGTATACGTTAATAAATAAGGATGTTTACTAACCAATTATAATTAATATCCCAAGTAGTTAGGATCCTATTCTCACACACAGATACTTAATACATAAACTCATTTCATTTCATTTCGGCTCGCTCTTTATAGTATAGCTAAGTATAACTAAACGTCTTTTTAGGATATGATCGCTGAGATACGAGGCTTGATATGATCGCTTGACATGTTTATCAAGCGTTGTGCCTAAATATTTATAACTAGCTTTCGCTCGCAGCTCCGTCCTCGTTGACATCGAATGAGTTCTTTCATCTTTTTAATCGACCGATCACATTATCAATGACGATCATCATCTTGTTCTCCTGGACCCGCTTTTGATTCCAATCCTGACTTTTATCTAGATTCCGGTTCTGTTAGATACGCAAACAATATAAAAATAATTGCAGCGAAATGGGATAAAATCTGTGCTATATATCACTATGGGATATAAACTATTATCGTGCCAAATCCCATCAAATTCTGTCCAATAGTTTTTACTCAGACAGAGACATGAAAATTATAAAATCCATTGAAATATATTCTGTAAGCGTTCATAACACTCCCAGAGTAATCATTCTCAAATATTTTTAATTTACACAATTTTTTCTTTGCGCCGTTTTATTATATGTATAGGTAAGTTGTAACGAAATGGATACATTAAGTATGGGGACAATGGAAAAGTTATATGGAGTACCTGCTACCTTTTTGCCATAACTATAATTTAAATGTATGACTGGGTGGATTTTTTCAGATTCACCTCTACGCTCCTATACTTTTGTAACCATCGTACCAGCTCGTCAACGGCCCGCCGGAGACGAGGAGAGACTGTATTAAGGCTCTGTATATGTACAGAGCTTTAGGAGGGCATTTGACTGCGGCCATGCGATATCACAGGTGTCCAAGGAGTACAAGGTGGAATTTTGAAGCGCTTCAGCTCCGGTAAGCCTTTTCTTAGAGAAAACGTTTTCATTGCGACAATTGGAGTGTATAATCTTGAAATAATTTTCAACAAGGTACACAAAACGATGAGGAATTTCGTCTTGGTGAAGCTTATAATTGAGGCAGACGTTTCATACTTAGACACATCAAAAAAAGCCGCCACGGTTTCTTCTTCTTGTCGAAGCCGCCACCTCCGAAATGTGTTATACATATCATTAAAGGGAGGCATAACTATCAAAATAGAATCATAGATACTTGTAATATAACACTAAGCGAACGTTGTAGCTATATACGAAGTTTGAGAGCAACCGTAGATAAGGCAAAATAATGAATTCGCTTCAAATAATCGTAAGTCTTTGATGTGGCAAATACTTCGGCTGGAAAGTAGGCCAGCTCGAGATTTTGCTCTATTCGTAGACACGGCCCACGTCTGAGTATTATATACGATCGAAAGCAACTTTTAAGTGAAGTTCGATAATTATTGTATAAGTTACTTCGTCAGAAAACGTAAACTTATTAATTGATCCTTCTGTTTATGTAAGGGAATCTTGCATTTTTAAGATATTAGTGGGTGAAAATGCGAGTAAACCCACAGAGAACAATACGTAATGAGGTTAATTAAACCCTCCCACGTTTGACCTCACTAGCTAGCATTCTCGACGGTGTCGTTTTTTTGTCGTAAGAGGCACACGGACGGGAAAAATTCTTTAATATCACATTTATCTGTCGTTATTAAAAGTGTATGTAATGAGAAAATTCCAAAGGGCAAAAAGTTCTGAAGAATTAATTAATTAATTATATGAAAGAATTTAGAAGTCGTTGAAATGTTGTCGTCCATTCGTCCGAATTGGATATCGGAGAAAAGCTTAATTAGTTCATCAGGTATTAATTCACAAGCTTTTGCATGTGACTCCGCCCGTATGGCCTATATAATTAGTTCCTGATTTTTTATATCCAATAGTGTTCCTATCATTAATACTACCGATTCCTTTTTCGATTTAAATTCTGATTTCACAGTTAGTTCCGTTCCGGTCTTATTTTCTATTCCCATCCTGCGTCTCTCTTTTTTCCAATCTCACTGTCGCTCTCGATTACGATGTTGGTATCGATCCCAATTTATATATCGATTCTGATTTCTCGTCCATTATTGTGCATAAACTTATTAGTGGGAAGCATACAATACGATGCGTATAATCCAGAAAATATTTTGTGTGCTAAATTTTATCTGAATATGTCCAGCAGTTCATGCGTGATTGAACTACAAACCAAACATCGACACAAATTGTCACATTTGTAATATTTTAATAATAGGACATAATTTTTTTAATTTCTTATTATTAAACCATTATTATTATTCATAGAGTTACAGTCCGATTGTTGACACTCTCTCTTGCTTTCGCTTTCACGCTACTTCACCTTCTCACACCAAATCTTGCTGTCTCGTCTCCCTCTCAATCTTCATCGCCTACTCTAACACCGCACCTTCTCTAAACAAAGCAAACAATAAGCATGGCCGACAAAATAAAATGAAATTAATAACTTTTAAGCTTTATAGTTATAAGCAGTCATACAAATAAACATTTAAAGAAATAAACGGTAAACTGTATTTAACGTAATAATGAATTCTATCAGTTTTCTACATGTCATTAAAATTGATCGTCATTGTCGAATTATAAGTAAACATACTGACAAACTGACAGAAACGTAAACAAACAGTGATCGAAACAGTGATACGAAAAAATTGTGTGCTCTATTAAAGTTCATTGCCACTAAATTAATAATTAATTAAAGTAATTAAAAAAATAAGTACATTACTACTGAAGTTCGTTGAAATTAACTCAACTAATGTTGAGCTATGAAAAACATACAAACGAACAGAAAGATGAAAACACAAAAAGTTGCTTATGTTCGTTCCCCGGTGTCAAACTATATATATGCATACCAATATTTTATCCAAATCAATACAGCAGTTTAGGGGTGAATATACAACAGATGAACATACAAAACAGACACTTTCGCATCTAGCTTATGTGTTACAAAACAATATACTCTATCGGTATACATAAGTTCATTAAAAGCAGTGTAAATGTCATTGAGCCATGAAAAAACATACAAACGAACAGACAGACAAACAAACACACAAAAAGTAAAATCCTTCCCCGAGACTCAAACTATTTCCTTACCTAGTTTCATGTAAATAGATTCAGTTGTTTAAGCGTGAAAAGGTGGGTAACAGACATATAGAATAGAGTTACTTCCGCATTTATAATGTTAATAGGTATTTATGCACATTAGAAAAAACTAAGGACATTGTTTACTTATCTAAATTTTGTGATAAATTAGGAAAATAAACAGGTCGCGATAGGAATTGTCTTATTTTAAAACCTTAAAACATTCCTCAATCAATTTTTCACCCTGATGCCGATTACGTTGCCAATACCAACCGCAATCCTAACCGGATTTCAACACCTATCCCTTTTCCCGCACTTTCTTTTATTATCCTCGTCCCTTTTCCTCACAATGCAAAAGGATCCATATAAAATTACTATCAAAAACTCTTGGCATCATCTATTTACAAGTCTTGCTAAAAGTGACAAAATATTTGGAATAACTAATTCTATATACGCGATATATTTGCTGTCCGTAAACGAATTTGAAAGACTTTTATATTTAACACATTATACGTTCATAATAGAAATAAATGTTTTTGATACTTGTCCTAAAATGTTTAGGTTTTTGGACATCCTCTACGGAATCTTTAAATTTTTCCAGGTTAAATTGTATCGAAGATGCTATTACGATGCTATTAATACATGGTTATCGAATCTCAAGTAAACCCAATCTGTAGTTCATTTTTTAATTATCTAGGTTAACCTTCCATCGTCCCGAGGTTAATTGAATACAGTAATATGTTAAAACGCAGCATAAATTCATCAATCCATGACATCTCCATGCTCAATCTCAAATAATTTCGATCAATAATTTTCGCATTTTGAACGTACAGACAGACAGAAAAAAAACTAAAAATTGCTCATTTGTGATATGTATCGATAACCATTGTTAATTTCAATAGCAATTTTCAAAAAATAGGTAGCGTATGAATTTAGTCCCAAGACTGTTTTATTATAATGTGTATATAGATGTTATCGTCGTGCATGGTTTATTTTTATAATTATATAACAAGAAATTACTTACATTTTTATTAGTCGTTGTTGTGTTGTCAGTTTAGTTTCTCGTCGCTCCGCTGTAATATAGAAGTTTCTGGATCTAAATGAGGTACATATATCTAACTAATTCTAACGTTATAACTTTGAGCAACTGTGGCTACCCATATTAAAAACTTCGAAGGTGTCCTGTCGCGTCAAGGAAATCGTCAAGGGAACGGTCCTAAGAATTACTTTTATAAGTTTGACAACGCAAAGGGAATTTAATTGCTGAAGGATAATACGAAACACGATGCGCCTGTGTACGTCAAGTTTAACATTACGTGTAATCTACAATATTTGCTGACGGTAGTGTATTGTTTTTCATCAAAATTTCAGCATCAAATACTAACATGCGCAATTTTTAATTTATAACAAAATTGCATGTCCTAATATATTAAGCCCATTATCGTGAGTGTTACGCTCGCAAGATCAGCCGCTGTCTAAGCGGCGCACACGTTTTGTATTTTCAAGATCCAAATATTTTTAGCTCAATAGTTTTGCTATTTCTTATGAAAATCTTGCTTATGTCGCCATCTGCCAGTTTTAAGGCCAAGAATGCTTGTATTTGAGAAGGGTTATAAACTGATCGTACGTGAAAATACAAAGGGATACTCCTAACAGTATTTCTTTTCGAATTCGGGCGGAACAGATCGTATGTACTATATTGCTTCTCATTTCCTGACGTTCGTGGAAAAGAAGTAAGCTAGTATCCCAAATGTATTGGAAACACATATTTGTATAGTGATATTGTATGTACTTAAATATAAAGTCGCAAAATACAAATATTTTGACCAGTCACTGTGACTAAGCAACGTCATTAACATGAAGATAATGGACATTGGACTTTAGTTTGAACCGGTTTTAAAAAATGTGTCTTTTTTATATTACGATACATGACGGGGCATTTTTTTGACCAGTCACAATGACTAAGCACATCAGCAACGGAAAGAGGATGACATCCTCAGTCCGGATTTCTGAACTTTGGACTTTAGTGGGAGCCAGTTTTTGTCTTTAGAGCTCATTCAGCGTCAACAACCAAATATAATAATGAATTGAATATAAGGAACATAGGTTTTTTTATGACTCGGTTATGAGTGTTTTTTCGGCCAGTCACGATGGCCAAGTTGTTTTGAGAATGCTCCGACGAACTTTGTATTCAGTGTTAATGGATTATAAGATTTTATCTGAACTATTTTTTGTAAGATCTCAACGCACCGTTTTCTTACTCGCAAACTATAATGGAATGACACGAAAATTTAGTTTTGTTAATTTTATACTAGCTTTTATTATATTATATTGTTTTATAAAATTTATGAAGTCTATATAACTAAATGTCGTTTATATGTATTTATGTAACTCTATACCAGCTACACTTCGCCCGCGTGGGCATATAATTAATACCTCGTTTTGTGTATTGAATAATCTTTATATCGTCTATACCAATCAGGTCTCGTTTTCGATTCAAGTTCCGATTGCAGTTAGTATCGATTTGGTTTAATTGTTTGTTGCAATCCTCTCTTTTCCAATCGATACCACAATTCCGCTTTTGATATTGGTTTTAGTTCCTTGTGTATTATTAGACGTATTGCTTCTTTTGATACGTTCGTTCATTATTGGGAGGTATAACTTATCATACGCATAATGATAAGTTATACGCGCATGCTGAAGAGCCTCAGAATCTAGTGGCAATCCTGCTGCACTAGCTGTTTAACAAATTCTTGAAAATCGTTTTTGAAAGTGTTGTTAATAAGAGTGAAAATCAGATCTGGGATGTGCAAGCGAGATTTTGAAAAGGGATGGAGTGTACAGTTCAAGTTTTTTTCTTTGCGAAATATTACGGAAAGGTTTTTGGCTAAGGGCCCAAAGGTCTTGTGTATTTCAATAAATCTGAAAAAAGCTTACGATATAGTGGAAGTGAATGATTTATGGAGAACCCTATCCATATATGGTGGGAGTAGCCAATTTATACGAGCACTATAATCTCTATACAGAGGCTCCAGTGCTCTCATCAGAATAAATGGGGCATATACTGATTGGTTTGCCATCCGCGGGGGTATCAGACAGAGATGAGTAATTTCACTGTGACTATTCCACGTATAAATGGATAAATTTCTATATAATTTGAAAGAGTATAACTAAGAACGGATGAACCGTCTGTCAAATGCCTTCTGTACGCGATCAAATAATAATTCCTGAGCCGTTGGCATGTGAACTGCAGGCGATAGTAACTAAAATAAATGATTCTGTTAAGAAAAGATGTATGAAAGTAAATGCCAGCCAGCAACATTAAGATCATGATGTTTGAAAGAAGCAAAAGCACTACTAAATGCGATATATTTGTACAAAGTGGATTTTATCACGCATCTCGCAAATATTCATAATCTCCTGCTATTAAAAACATTTTTTACGAAGAGGCCATAACTATTGAAGTAGCTGTTTCTAAGAAAAATAGATTAGAACATCCGAATGAAAATGAAGCACCGATTTCCTTAGCAACAGCTGTCGCATATGTATAAGTCATAGTTCACAGTACCACGCTGCAGCGGAGGAGATGGGTAGCCAATCGTGTACACGCGGCCAGACAGTGATCCCATTTTCAAAGCCACGATCAGTCGTGAACTTGCACTGATAAGCACTAGGTATTTTCCTTATTCGATTCTTTTTATTTTTTTTTGTGACAGAGACTTTTTTTTAACGCTAGTTTAGTATTAGTGTTAAGTTGCAATCATAGTATAAGTGTTACATTTACGATATTAATGTTTTTGAAACTATAATTGTGTGTGATTAATATTGAAGTGTTTTATAGCAATGCCTTCCACTGCTATCGAATATGCAAACATCATTTATTGTTGGGGAGTTTGCCGCATTGACATTGTTGTGGCTTTAAGAGTTTATAGTGAAACTTACCCTCGCAGTCAACAACCTGCGACCCCGCAGGTAATATTGTGTTGTGTATCGTTTACGGGATAATTTGTCTTAGTTCACCTTGTTTGTTTAGAGATTAATGGAACAAATGTGCAAATCAAAGACTTAAATAGAGAATCAAAGAATTTAATAATACCTTCGGCAACCTTTACATCACTGGCAACATTAAGTGTTATTTGTAGGTAAGTGATTAGATAAATTCTTTAAAAATAGTATGTCGCGAAACCCGAGCGTGAGGCGGAACACGAGTTCGTTGCGTCGTGCCACGACACAACGGCGCCTGCGCTTGCACCCTGACTGAGCACTTATTAGTGTTGTGTCTATATTATTTATTAGTGTATTTTCAATATGTATAATATGAGGGAGTCGAATAAGTAAAATAGTTTGTATACTTAGATGGTCTATTTGCAAATGACGGTAAACATAATAGAAATATTGAAAGGAGAGTTAGTGCGAGAAATAAAATGATTGGGGCCTTATTTGCTATTACGGGGCCTTATTGTCTATCAATAATAGGATTTTGAACAATAAACTATATTTTATGTGACAATGAGACTTATCAGTTTTCTAAATATCAATAAAATTGTTTACGTCATTGTCGAGTCACGAGTAAACATATAAACAGACAGACAGTAAATTAAACAAACAGTAGCTTAACACATATTACAAAGTGATGTGCACCCTTAGTACAATAAAGTTCATTAAAATCACTTTACTTATTTTTGAGTTGCGAAAAAACATAGCAACGAACAGACATACAAAGAAACAAAAGAAAGCGTATGTAGTTCCCTAGTGTCAAACTTGATACTTATATCCATCGTTCGAATCGTGCGTTAAGGTCATGTATTTATACAAAAATCCCTTCGAAATTAGCACTTTCAATTTTTTACGAAATTTCCATATTTCCCGGACAACTTTCCCAATTTCTTCTTCCCCGATAAACTTATTAGGACTATCACGGACATTTGGCAAATTTATTTACTTAGAACATACTAATTAGCCAAATCGCTTCAGCCGTTCTCAAGTGATGAACAAACAGCATTTCATGTTTATTTATATAAACTAATATGATTACAAATATTGTAATCAAAATATCGCCAGAGAGCATAATATTACAAAACTGAATGCATTTTAAAAAATGCAGTATAAGTTAAAAAATCGCCTTAATAAATATGAAAATTTTTTTTGTAAGTGCGTGACTTATCTCTACCAATGCCAGCCACACGACAAAACTCTCGTCTCCAAAATGAACCGTATCTGTCAAAATTGCTCATTAACTTAACTATTTATGAAACATCATAATGATATCAAAACTGTATATACATAGAATTCTACATAGAATCAAATGTATCTACATAGAATTCTACATAGAATTACAGTTCCAAGGATATTCAATCCAATCTCAATAAATTTAGCCTCTTTTACAACTAATTTGTTCTTTTACTCAGACCGAGTTAAATGTACAATGCACAATGCCCGACTATTTCCGTAAATATCTCGTAACTTATATACTTATAATTGCCATTATTTCACAATAATAACGAAATAAACGAAATCTGTTAGCGGGCAATATTTAATTCCAAAAAAATATTTACAAGAATATTCTCGAGGAATAACAAAGGAGCGAAATACGATGCCTGAACTCGACTAGCCCTTTTTCGACCCTCGTCAGACGTGTAATACGTATCGATAAGTATGTAAAATGACTGATAAAAATAATACTTGTATGTAACCAGGATAATACTGGTTTGGTGGTTCTCATCAATAATTACTTTATAAGGATATATATAGAAATAGTGATCCTTTTTTTTTTTGCATCCATTGCAAATAACCAACCCCTTCAGCGGAGCAGATAAAGACTTTTTCAACCCTTTTTATTAACGATTTTATCAAAAATCAGTTTATAGTATAAATAACTGGAAAATTCACAAAACTATTAATCTAAAATCATTTAAAAAAACATAAATGACATTCGTTCGTATGTGTGTACGCGTGTGTCCGTGTGTATGTTTGTATGTAGGGAAAAGTAAGGGATTACAATTTCAAATTACAATACGTACATGCAGTTTGATCGCTGCATTTACTTATGCATTACGAAAACATTTTTTCCAATTAAGCCCGACATATTTATGTGTTCGACACTATAACATACAAGGATAGAGCAGCGGATGAATGCGCAAGCTTACTCCAGGCGTAAGGCCACGAGAAGGACGCCATGGGGTTTTAGTCGGTAAGAGTCCTACATAACTCGGTTGGCCATCCTCAGATCCTGAGTATCCATGAGGTATCCTCATTCTAAAAAAGGACATATAAGGACACACAAAAAAAAATTGGAGTAAAACTTCGTTACTTTTTAGATATGAGCTTAAACATGACTTTTATGTTTTATTTTTAACTCCTCATTTTTTCCGCCGTAATCTTTCATCTTTCCGAAAGTTCCGAAATGTTCCTAACCAGAAGCCTAAATGCTAATTTCATTATCGCCAACTTCGATCCGTGTACAAACATTTATTTTTCCGTGCACCTCCATGGAAAGTGAATTATCAAAAAAAAACGAATGCCTATTTTATTGGTTCTAATTAAATTGAAAAGGTAACCAATTCCATCTACAAAACTAAAGAAACTTTATCGTCGAATTTTCACTATTTAAGTAGTGTCAGCTCTGTGTTGGTCACTTTATCAAAACCTATACCTTTAATGTAACGAAATACCAAAATTAATTATATTCGGATATCTTTACTCAAATTTCGAATTATGATGAATTAAAACATTATTTTGCATCAGTTCCCATTAAATTTAATAAACTATTCACTTACTTGAGTTTCTAAAGCAATTGTTATGTTTTAACCTATTCCATTAGGTACTAATTTTATTCTACTCTAATGCACGAACCACGAGAGAGCAAAACTGAAAACAAATCATTTCCAATAAATACGAAAATAAATCCAAAACAGATTTGCCATTAAGTACGGCACAAAAGTTTAAAAAAATGATTTTTAAATTTTGTCAGAATGTGTTTTTATTTTAATTTTTTCGATGTAATCGATTGATGTCAAATTTTCAGTTAGTCAAATCAAATCTTTCCCAATACCGCAAGCTCGATTCTAATCGATTCATTTGTTTAAAGATGTCCGAAATTTACACACACAATACACACACCCGCACGCACTCGCACAACACGCGCGCGCGCGCGCATACACACGCACAGGCATTCACACGCACATGAGGTATATCCCTCTGAAAAAGCTTCTTAGGACCACAAAACGTCGTCTGTTTGTTTGTTTAATTACAAAAGGTGAACAAAAATAAACTATGAATCTCTGCACGGGACAATTTTTTGGTCGTATGACGTCGGAAGGCGCGAGCGGCACAAGCGGAAATTATACAGGAAGAGGTCGCCGTCAAGGAGATATGCCTCGCCGAGATTGCCTGTGAGGCTGCGAATTTAAAAATTATGTGGCGAAATTTGAAAAATAAACTGAGTGATTTAAAAATAAGCGTTGTTTCTAAAATATCTCAAGGACCTATAGACTGCTTTGAAGAAACTGATCTGAATGTTTTGTCTTTTAATGTTGCATTCTATTTTTGATTACGCAAAGTATAACGTCATCATCGGCATGAAATTAATATTGTGATACATGACGGAAACCTATTCCATACAAATAAAATTAAATCCTTAAAAGTCAGCTTTTTTGCCCCGCACACCTTTGGCACAAATATCAAATTGTCTTGAAATATTAACATCTTTAATGACTATTATTTTTTTTTAATGCGAATAATAACATAATTTTGGATTCGACATGTACTTACCTATATATGCAAAGTATTTCTTACTATTATCGCATTTAGAGCGTCTTCCGCCATCTCCTTTTAAACAGGCATTTAACAAAAAAGACACTTTATATTAAAATAAAATTTGCGTTCCACTTCTTCCTTTTGACGGTTTTAACTCGAACAACCGTTAAAAGGAGGACGTGGAACTTAAATGTGTTTTTAAAAGCGACTTTTTGTTGAATGACAATTTAAAAGGAGATGGTGGAAGAGGCTCTTATTCTTATAATATTTGCATTGTCCAGATGTACACAAAGTTTCATAACATATCTACGCCACTGGACCACTAGCGCCAGTTGTGGTAATTAGGCGAATTAAAGACGGTCATCTTAAGTGTTTTAGATGCCGGCTCAAGGGTATGTATGTCTCTATATAGAAATTTTTAATTACTTTTCAATCAAAAAAAAAACTTATCTAGGCTCACTTAGCCGCCTGTCAATGGCGTACTATATTCAATCGCTTCTCCTTCTTCGATTTATATCAGCGGCTTCGTGAATATCGCTTCGGTTGCCCTTTTCTTTAAACGTTTTGTAAGTCTTGATTAATTTAAATAAAGTTCGGTTCTTCACATATGTGAACATCAGGAATAACTTTTTGAGACTGACTGTCAGTATTTTTAAATGATTATCTGACATATTTTCAGATCGTTTGGTAAACAACACCTTTTTTTTGTTTCGCAGGGAAATCAAATAAAGCTTTTCGAATGCATCACAGACGGTCGCAGAACGATTTAGCTTAAAGAATATTTCTGCCAAAATATTAAATATGAATGAATATGAAAGTATTTTTTTTAATATTGTCTAAATAAAAATAACACGTGGCCCTATTATTCGAAACGGTTATTCAGTTAGAAGACTTTTGAATAATTAACAACCTCAGCTACCATGCAAGACGGTATATGGTGGAAAACACATTATATGTATGTATATTGCAAACTATTTCAATCATAAACTATATTTACCATCCCGTTATCCTTTCCAATTTATATCTGCGACTTTTGACACTCTTGCTAATTCTTAAAATTTTGATAACATTTTGAATTGTTATTATCTAATTTAGTGTAATTTGCATGCATTTCAATTTGAATTTAATTCACTATAGTGCTCGAGAAAATTTTCCCTTTTCGTTTACATTTTATGCGTGTTGATGATATTTACAAAAATCTGTATACACATACCCCTTCAATGACATACTAGTTATTGCGTACATCATACCTGATTACAATGAAAGATCAAGTAGGTGTCTAGCACGGACGGTAAACGGTACGCTGGATGGCTACGCTAATGAGACAATTACATCGACAATTCCCCCCGTCCCCCAACCACACCCTTCGCCCGTCGGGCGTCTCATTTCCTTGCCTCCTTGCACCTTCCGCACAGTCGGCGTCAAAATATTTAGGTTTGTCATATCTGTATGTTGAAATAGAAGTCCGGCGCTGTTATAATGCATCGCATGCGGTTCGATATCTAGACGGTAAAATAAAGCGGGTCGATCAGAAATACATCCTTCGATAAGAGGATTTGTGAATTTCTAAGACAATAAAAAAAAAATATATTGTATACAAGTGTTTTATTATATTTACAGAAATAAATAGCTACCTTGTACTATAAACACATTATTTTAATTTAAATGTATGACCAAGACCGTTACAATTTATTTATAATCTCCATTGTTTTGTATTTTTAAGTGCAGTGCTACGAATACACATTACTGTTAACTAATTTGTAGGATTCCGTACGTCCATTAAGAAAAACGGAATCTTTATAACATCGCAGGTATTAAAATATATCTATCAAAATCATATATTAGTGTGTCTGTCAGCTCATCTGTCATAGCCAATTTACTCTGAATTTACTGGATTGATTAAGTCGAAAGTATGGGAATTTCTGTAATTCAAATATGAACGTGTAACTTTCGAAATTCCTTTATTTAATGGAATTTCGAACGTGGGGTTCACTTTTGAGGGGAAATTAAAATATGAAAATAAAAAAAAATAGTTTAGAACTGTGTGGCATAACAAATGAAAAAGCTTCTATTAAGGGTCACACAGAACATAAATATTGAATAGAAATTGTAAGTGGGCGGGACGCGTGTAGCCGCAGCCTTATTTTCAAAATCAAAACGATTTTTAATTTAGCATGACTTTAAAATTATTTTAGTTATTATCAACTTGGTATTTCGAAGCGCAAATTGTATTGTTGACAATGAATGTCTCTCCAGTGAAATCGCTAAATCATAAGAATGAAATTTAATCGCATACGCGAATTCAAACATCGTTAGGAATCGCAATTTCACAATTATTCTAAAATTACGCGAAAATTGGTCCGAAATCGAAATCGATTGCTGCTTTTATATCATAAGGCTGCTGATATTATATACAAACGACGGAATGAACCCGTAACCGGGCGGTACTTGTAAAGCGTTTGCAACGAAAGGAATAAAACCTACGGAATAACGTTTAAAATCCCGTCCCCCTTGATCATGACATGTAAACTCGGTAATCAAGTGTCAATTGTAACCCGGAGACGGTACCTCTTATCATCGGTAAATTAAAATTGTATGTCAAATTACAACAAAACACTACTTATTTCGTTTTATTATCAAAGCTTCAACAAGTTTCATCCTAGAACAAATTGTTAACACTTATGTACAAATAGAACCAAACGGAAGTCATTAAAACAATAATTTAAAAATCAAAAAAACTCGACTGCGTAAAAATAACGTCATGAGAACAAGATTATGTGCAATATGTCATCATTAATATGATATATATCTGCAGTCGGGGGCATATGTTGTTACGTTACAAGAGTCAACGTATGAAACATCAAGCTGACGCCTTCGACCGTGAATATTTATCACATTTAATTTTGCTATTGTTTATAAAACTTTCGTTTTTGTTGTTATTGTATGGTTTACCGACATGGACGATAACGATTTTTAAAACTTTGTGATAAAGAAATAAGAAATCTCACGTAAAGAGAGACAACATAAATGCAATAAGAAAATGTGTTGTCTACTACAAATTCATAAGTGCGACTAGCAATGTTGACGAATAGAAATGGGTTGTATATCTTGATAAAATAATTTATATAGATCTCATGTTGGGCAACATTATCTCACAGAGCTTCTTTTCGTGTTCCGTGATTTATCTAAATATCTCTGAAAATGGGTTGCGGATAGAGCGCTTAGGGTACAAGCCTAGTACACATACTTCTGTGTGTAAATAACGTATTCCCGATAAAATATTTTTAATGTGGCAGTCTTATTATTAAATATTATAATATTTACATAGAAACAGATATATGACGTTTTATTAACGCGTTGCAAAAATTGAAAACGATAAAAGTCAGCCAAGTGCGAGTCGGTCTCGCGTGGCAAAGGCTCTGCACTATAAATCATTGTAGTAGTCCTCCGTTTTTTCTTTCACGACTATTTTGCGTTTCTTGTGGATTTTATAGACTTTTGTTTAGGTTTTCCCGTAAACTGTGAATGAGATTACATATTCATTATAGTTTTTTTTTACTTTGAACTCACTTCTTCAGGAGGTATGTATGGATTTTTTATAATATATTATATACGTATATATATAATGGGGAATTGAGAAAGACTTTATTTAATTTCTCTTTTAACAATAATTAAACTATCTATACATTTCAAAATTATAAATAAAGAGTATGTGCATTTCTTCAAACCTTTGATGTCACGTAGCACACGGGACCAAGTATTTTTTTTTATATACTCCTTTACTCCCATCCCAAAATCTTAATCCCTAGCATAAGAATACATTTGTTTAGGGGTTGGTTCTCTAGGTCAAAATTTCCAGAACGAAAGCGTTGGAATCAAAAGCGTACCGTATTTTCTTTTAAAGTAACTTCCCAGTACACATTATTAATCCTTCGTGCTGTTTCTGCAGCGCTGGTGCCGCGGCGGAACTCGTGTTTGAAAATAACTCGGTATTTTAAGTTTACTATATTGTGAACAGACCGATGTCAAAAAACTACATGACGATAAAAAAATATTTTAAGAAAGTTTGACAACTTTTTGAGAAAATCACAACTGCTAAAAATAAGCGAATTTAAGAGGTTTCCGAATGGCACTTTTAAACCTATTGTGTATAGATATTTCTTTAAATTCCTTATTTCTATAATGAAGACTGACTCAACATGTGAAGTCCATTTCTCATTTTTTAAAATCAATGAATATTTTTGAATTTTTTTTAACGACTGTTTCACGACTTACGACTTGAATCGAATGTCAATGGGAGCACTGACATTCGTTTATAACGACTTCGTTATTCATTTTTAATGTACTCGATGATCGTGTAAAACTAGAGATCTGAGAATTTTTTTTATTAGCTTTTCGAGCTCAAACTCGTTACAGATTAGTTAAACAATAGTGCACTTCGAGTTAAAATACATACGACAGCTTATTGATTCGGAATTTCGTCCAGAAACATCTGCTAATGTTTCTATTCTGCACATTAAGAATTGTAAAAGTTACTAAAAATCAAAAACTTAATAAAAGAGAGGTCTAACATTTTGCAAATAACTCGAAAACTATTTGCGATAGAGAAATTGAAACAAATGATTAATAAAGTACGAAATTTTATAAAAAAAAAAATCGACTCCTTTTCCTCATTTTCATCACTATTCTTTTTTTATTTAATCAAATTTAGAAAATAGAAAATAACTTTCCGCTTTCCGGCCGACACTGAGCCGTTAAGCCGTTTCAAAACCGGCTGTTTCCAACAATATAACATATTTCGTTAAGAGTTTCAAATTAATAATATAGAAAAAAGATAGAAAAATTTTAAGTTATAAATTAACACACTGTAGTAGAGCAATGCTGTGGTCAAATTGGCTGTATGCAACACGAAAATAGGCCGGCTTGATCGGTAACATACCACACTCTCATAGAATGCAGACATGAAGTAATATAGCTTCCGGTGTTGCGCTTTGTCCAGAGAGTGAGAGTTGCAGTGACCCACCCCGTTCATCAGCTCACTCCTCTCTCCATCATATATCCCATAACTACCCAAAAGGCCGGCAACGCAATGATAACTCCTGTGGGATTGCGAATGTGCATGGGCGGCAGTGATCACCTAATCTCTGGTGACTCGCATAATCGTTTGCCCCTTGATCATGCTATAATAAAAATACACACAACCGTTGTTAATAATATTTAATAGTACGCAAATTCTTTTCAGTATGTTACGGGTCTGGGGACGCGTACGCTAAGCCCTGTTTCTTCAGCTCCATATCCTCTTTAATGAAGTCGTCTAGAAGAAGTGCCTTCAGCGCTTCACGACGAACCTGCATTAAAAAAAAATTATAATTTATTCTCATATTCGAGTCAGTGTCTTTTCATAATTCCAAACATACTAGATATCTGTTTGTTTACGTCAAATGTGACATATTGCATAACTCATAATGCGTAATATTTGAGAATGCTTTGCGATCGCAAAATTTCTTTCACCCTGTCAGCAACTATTTTTGCAACTGCTTCTATTGCTGTTCTCTCGTTAGTACGCGATAATGAACAAATTTTGATATCCTTGTACAAATAATTTAATGAAGATTAATTCTTAATTTTCATTAAATTATCTATACTATTAATGAAGATTGAATTTCGTTTCTGTCACATTAAAATGATTTAAAGTGGTATAAATGAAAAAAAAACATCATAATAATTTAAAACCCGATCCCTTCGGTAATGTAAAAACACGAAAACTTGTCAAAAAATCCATTAATTTAGCCTTCATTAGCTTTTGAATTACAGCAAGCAGATTTCCATTGAAAATGGCTGTAGAATTCGGTGTAGTAATATTATAATTAATAAAAAATATAATTATAGACCAAAATGGAACTTCTCACAAATAGTGACCACTTCTAGTAGTAAGTAAATATATCTCTTCGTTACCATCTGTTTCGATAAGATGGAATTGTTATAGATGGCACTTTTCAAGTTTTTTTTTTTACCTTACAATATTATTATTAATGACATTCATTTATCATTGTTTTTTATTTAGTGATAAATATTAAAAAAGTAAGTATAAAAAGAAATTGAACTTTAGAAAATTATTATAATATCGCAATGTTTTATATAACCTTAATTAATATATAACAAATATGTTAAATGGAAAAAAAATTAATGCGTCACTTGGATTTTCCAAATTTTTTTGACTATTTTTTCATAATTACTGCAATCATATTTATGGTTTTGTTAGCAATTAAGCAATGATCTAAACTATTCGTTCCCGGTAATGTATCGACGAGTTTGGACGTTAAATGTTAGTTTACTCTTGGGAACCAGTGCGTTAAGCGAACGCGATCAATAATCAATTTTAAGTACCTATGATCAATTAAAAGTATTATTGTTAATTGTAATTCGATGCATTTGCTGAAATTAATCCGTAACAGACACATGTAGGCTACCTACTAATGTTTAAGTAGGACTTTCTCTTCTTTTTCCTAGACATCCCATCGCTATCACTATCTAATATGTATAATTGTCTGTAACAAAAACAAAAAGTTTCAGTTTTCTTTTTTGTATCGAGAAAATAAACAATATTAACCCTGTGGTTAATATTATTTATTTTCTATAACGGAACGGCAATACAACGGATTCTGTAACCCGCGGTATTCGCCGATTCAATCAAATAGATATTGTATTAATCAAATAGGTATTGAGTATGAAAGCTTGATAAAAACGAATACAGTTAGAAATTGCAATAAAGCGATCGATAAACCTGCATGTAAAATAATATTCATCAATTTTTAGGGTTCTATACCTTGATAGAAAAAACACGGAACCCTTAAAAGCAGCACTTTGTCCGTCTGTCCGACCAACTGTCCGTTTCTCAAGACCCTTTTTCTTAGGAACGCATCGAGTTATGAAGCTAAAATCAGTATGAAATACTTATGGTCTCCAATCCCTTAAAACAATGAAAAACTAAGTCAACGCAATCAAAGGATATAGCCGTTTATGCTGTATTTATACCGCATATTTTGACGCTCGCAAGGAAATCAAAACCTACAAAGTACTTCCCGTTGACCTACAATCATGAAATTTGTCATGAAGCAAGATCATGTAGCACAAATTAAGAAAAAAATCCGAAAACAATAAATTTGTAATTACAACACAAAAAAAAATATTTTCGTTGCTATCATTAATTATTTGTAGTTGGCAAACTAACACGAACCTATGTGGATGTATGGGAACAACAATTTTTCAATGGAAAAGTTAAGTTCGTCCCTCGATACAATTTACCTTTTTGGTAGAGCAATGTTTTCGCTTTTCATTAGTTACCTAATAATTATTTTGGTGAATGTAGCTCTACATTACCTGACTGCTTACACTATTATTACACGCACTTATAATTATTTTACGGTATTTCTCATCCATTAAACGTGTGACTAATTTAATACATAAGTAACAAAATATAATTTTGATTTCCGATTCTCAATTGCACTTTTAAAGACAATAATTTTGTAATTATACGTTTCGGTGACTAATTTTAGGAGGTACATTTATAACATAATAGGGAAAAACGAGAAATATTTTCGAGACTCGATTCCCATGAAGGACGAACTATTTACATCCACACAATTTTGTACGGAACTCATGGCGCGCGAGTCCGACTCGCACTTGACCTTTTTTTACATAACCACTATAAAGTTACCAGCCCCGTGTACATTCTTCCGATCAGTTCCGCCTTTGTCCCGAACATTTATTTCGGTCTCTCCTTTTATCATCACATCGTGTCTTCGCTTTGCTTTGCCATTAGGATGCGTTCCCGCAGATATAACAGCAATCATAAGAGTTCACGCGTAGCGATTGATCAACAATGTCAGACTAGTAGCGACCTCAGTGGTATATCAGTAATGTTTAATTACGTAACATATATGCAATGGTATTGCAAAATATTTTCGGAATAACGTCAGATTTGAAGAGCCATAAAAAATATTTTGAGTTCGAAAATATCTCGATCTCTCAAAATTATTTATACTTAGATTAATTTTATTTTCTGTAAATTAAGTTTATTTTAAAAATACTTTCACCAAATCTACTAAATAAAGTTAATATTAAATAATGTTATAGATATTTAAATAATTTAAAATTAGTATTAGTGTTTGAATTGCGGAGCCACAATTAAATACATTTACATTTTCTTTAAATGATTATATAGAATCATAGTGGCTTTTGTCCGACAATAAACAACAACTGCTATTCACAGATGGCCAATTCTTAAAAGCGTGGTTATGTTAGCTTGCGAAATTTTGGAGGCTCATCAACCTGGACATGTGACTTGATGAGCAGCCTACAAACTCCCATAAATTTTTACTATACGTTTTTAATAATTCAAGGCCATTTATACAAAATTCACAAATGAACTACTAAATGTGTCTGTTCGCTTAAAAGTGAACAAGTGACACCTCAATTCTAAGGCACACAAAGAATTATAAAAAAGGTCCGCGTACATATGTTCTCTGGTTATACCTGTATACATTACAAGCAGAATTAAAACGAGTTATTTGTACGAAAAAAAAACTGAATTATTTTTCTAGAAATTAATCCGTAACCTTCTACAACTTGCAGAAGCCCTTGTAATGTAAGTACGGTTTTGACGTAATGGAAAACGCCCAGAAAACCCAACACCTCATCGAAACGGCGTGATTAATGTTGCGACACCCCCGGGGGCACGGTGCCCGATCGTCCGGAACTTCGGACGAGTTTTCCATTTTAGCTTCCAATTCCTCTGAGTGCTGTCGCTTATGAATATTAAGATATACGTAGGAGTTTTGAACTGGTGACCCTGGCGGTTCTGCTCGCGAATATAAGTTTTTCTTTATGGATATTTTGGAAATTGTGGAACTTTGTTATAATATAGTTATATAATTTTCTTGAACTTCATTATATGTAATGTATGTAATCAAATATTCTTATGGTAAAAATAGCAAATCCATTTTCTTACATACTCATAAAGCCGAGGTCAGATATATCCAAAATTAGTGATGCGACATTTGCTTGTCTTCTTTTATTGTTATAATTTCATTGCTTTAATTCATTCTATTCCAAACTCGATTAGGAGAATTTTATTAATTAATTCTACGTGAAAATTGATTCTTTTATGGCATAGTATATGGCATAGACATACGAGCAGACAAGCCTTCCGAGAGTAGATGGTCACCACCGTCCATATATAGTCACATCTCGGAGGAGTCACCAGTCCATTGCCGGCCTCTTGAATAGGACTACGATATTTGATGGAGAAAAAAGTGGTCTGAGGGAAACGGTAGTGGAGTGATGAATGAAATGATTGGAAATCAAGTGGAAGGGTGGATGGAGGAGGAGGGATGGAAGGAGAGGAGGATGGAGGGAGGGGATGGAGGGATGATGGAGGGAGGGAGTGGATGGAGGTGGAGAGGGATGGATGGAGGGATGATGGATGAGAGGAAAGGATGGTGGAGGGATGGAGGGAGTGGATGGAGGGAGGAGTGGATGGAGTGGGAGGAGTAAGCGATGGAGGAGAGGGAGTGATGGAATGGTGGATGGAGGAGGAGGGATCAGGAAAGATGGAGGGAGATGGATGGATGGAGGGAGGATGAGGGAGATGGAGGATGGAGATGGAAGGATGGAGGGAGAGGAAGGATGGAGGGATGGAGAGGAGGGATGGAGGGAGGAGGAGGGAGGAGGAATGGAAGGATGGAGGAAGGATGGAGAGGGAGGAGGAATGGAGGGAGCATGGAAGCAGAAGCTGTTACTTCATGTCTATGTTCTGTGAGACTATGGTATTTCATCGGTCGAGCCGGCACATTTTCGTATTGTAGCCAAGTTGACTACAGCATAACTACGAGGGATTATTTTTTATTACTTAATATTATTGATTTTTAATAAATACCAACACAGTAAAAAGATTTGATATTAATTCTGTACCTTATACAAACTTATTTGAAATTCGTAAGTTACTATAAAATTGTAACGTATTTAATCCCATCACTAAATAGATGCAATACGTCTTTATTTCGAAAGCCAATGTCGATAAAATCCGACCGCGTATGATGTCATATTTTTATTCCTATTATTGTTGAAACGATTCTATCAAATTTTCTTAGTACTTTTTAGCCCTTATCGAAAATATTCGACCGCTTCATACGTTACAGACGATTGATCATTTAACAAGTGTTGTGTTCTTGTAATATTCTTATTAAAAAAAAATTAAAAAAACGTATGATTGTAAAAAGTTTATTAAAAAAATAGGATTTTTTTTTAAATATATCAATGTATTTGCTTTTCTCTACTTTTTCTCTACTCTACTTCTCTACTCTGCTTCTCTCTCTCGATGTCTTGTTTTAATTTATTTTTGTATGTTTATAATGGAATAGTTACATTTGCGATATTCTTGTTCTTTACTTTCAAGTTTTATTAAATTCCTTGTAGTTATGTAATTCTTATAAGTTCGATAAGCTATATTTTCTCATTACGTCATTCATTTTATATGAGGTACTGATAAAAAACATAGAAGGGTGTCACGTTACGAACGGCAAATGAGAAACATCTAATTGACAGTTACTGAAAAAATTGTAATTAAAAAAAAATAATAAATAAATATTGAGTAAAGTAAATAAAAATAAAGAGGTATGTTAAATATTTTTATTAGATGTCATTCTTATCAGATTAATGTAATATACAGAGTATTATGCAAAGACCACGGAGAATAGACGAAGCATATGGTACACGTGCTTCGCGCAAACAAAACAGTAGACACCGGCAGCGAAGAGACAACACGATGTACGAGAGCGTCATGCCGTTTGCCGTCACGGTCGCCGTTGAAAATACTACTACAGTAATACTCACTGTCAACAAACACATTTATCAAATTACGCAACATTTTATCGAAACTCAAGGTTTTACTAATAATGGTAACCGTAATATAACATCGGCCACCCAAAAAATAGCTCTCAGTGTCAAACGTCGAGTAACGTAATATTTTTGAACCGTATATTTTTTTGTCGAAAATTCTTAATTTTGACTTCCCCTATAAGAGAAAAGTTTCGTGCAACACACATGTCATGTGAAAATTTACAGGTTAAGCCAACGTTTTCAGCTTTACAAGAAAATATGAAGTCGGTTATGAAATACATAAGGATGAAGAAGAGCTATTTAATTTACATGGTGATAGCGATAGCAGAAGTCAGTAAAAAGTTCCGGATAACAATCGCGGCTTAGGTTTCGCTACAATTTTTAAAAGATTACTTTTTCGACAATAGAATAAAAATTGATAATATTTATTTTATCATTTCACAACACTATCTTTTTCATATAAAAACGATAATGGCTCTAAGAACACGTATCCTGAATGCAGACTTAGCTGTCGAAAGGTTAAATTAGCAAAGTGTACTTAACTAATTGTCGTTAAATGCATTGATTCGCAGCTCATATCATTGCCTCAGTGTGTACTGACGGGCATTTAGCTGACTCTCTTTCGTGACACTTCTTTCGACCTTTACTGAGTAACTCTCTTTTTCTCTAAGGAAAGTAAATCTTTATCGCTAGAATAATATGTAGTTCGAAGAATTGGATAGGTCTAATCTAATCTAAATTGCATAAATCACTACAAATGTGTGATGGTCACCAGAGGCATACCTAGAATTGGGAATATGTTTAAAAATAAATTTATCATGGCTTAACTTGCAAGTAATTTAAGCGATAAAGCCTGATGGCCGCCCTTTGAAAGATCCCTTAAATTAGCTTTGATGTATGAGGTCGGGGAAAAAGGTTTTTTGTATCTTATACAAAAGTCAAGATAATTTTTTTGACATTTTGTTGGTATATATAGACATAATTTAATTGTTGTAGAAATTTTGGGACTTCTGATCAGCAAACTGCGACAAGAAGTGTTGACAGGCTTGATAGACAGAACCTAACACTACCTAAAGAATTCTGAAGATTTCGAAACGGGTGAAAATCTGAGGGTACAAGGTGAGGGCTATATGTTGGATGCATTAACACTTCCCAATCAAACTCTCTCAATATTTGCTGAATAACTAAAGATATATGTGGTCTGGAATTGTCATGGTGAAAAACCACATCTTTTTGTAATGAATTCCGGCCGTTTTTCTCTACTTCTTGCTTGCTTGCTTGAGTCTCATCAGCTGTCGGTAGTAGGGATCAGAATTGATTGTTTAGCAAGACAATAAAAGCTTATAACGAATAATGCCCTTCCAATCCCACCATACACATAGCATCAAATTTTTGCGATTTAGTCCTGGTTTCTCTATAGTCTGTGGCGCTTGATTGCTTGAGCATGATCTTTTTCGCACGTTCTTGTCGTAGGTATTTATATTTTTCATCGCCAGTCATCAATTTTCAAAAACGGTTCGGCTTCATTACGTTTCAATAAAGAATCGTAAATCAGTACACGATTCATTAGATTATTTCAGTGAGCTCGTGTGAGACCAATGCATAGAGCTTTTTTGTATGTACACATGAGCGTACCAAGGGGGGGCAGGGAATGGCAGCTACCCCCGCTGAAAATTGTATGTTCTACAATACATTATTCCCCGTTTACACGATCTGACTTAAAAAAATCTGCTTTTTTTCAAATAGGTCAAAACTGTTTTCTGGCGATCCCCCAACTCTTTAGCTATGTTGTAAAACCTAATATCTCTATCTAGCTCTACTTTTGCTAAAATGGCATCGACTTTACCCATAACAGGTCGACCAGAACGAGATTCATCTTTGACATCAAAATTACCGGACTGAAAACGATTGAGCCAGGTTTGTGCTACTCTTAACAACACTGCATTCAGTCCATAGATAACACAAATCTTTGCCGCAGCTTGTGTCGTATTTTTCCTTTTTTTTTTGCAGTAAAACGTCAAAATGTATCGAATTCCTATATAAGAATCACTCATTTAGGTGGACAAAAAAAATTATAGAAAAGTGGCAGGGCACCGTTTCTATTTTTTATTTTTCTCTTTTTGAAATGTCATCTATTTAATGGTAGCAAAACTAGCCAGATACAAACAGCACAACCAAAAATATTTTACTGCAACTTTTTACTTATAAAATTCGAAAACACTTTCTCTCCAACCCCATTAAGTTTAAGTTTCACACTGCCGCAGTATGTGATGCTAACAGTCATTTAGTTGACTCTCGGATTGACACTTCCTTACATTGTTACTAATCAATAGCTGACAGAGCATTACAAGTTTAAATAAGCTCTCTGCATACGGCAGCTTTCTGCCGTATCCAGAGCCAACTCACACGCAGAAAAATAATTTATCTTCCTTTTGTAGACAGCCACATCCTAGATCCTTTTTTAACAGTCGGGATTTTCAGTTTTTATTTTTGATTTCATTTTCTACTTTTTTCGTCTTTTACGAAAAAGAAGAATATTATAAGTAGTATCTTGTAGAAGAGATGTATGTATACACGAGTCTGTATGTTTAAACATTAATGTGAATATAGACACTGTTTAATATACATAGGTATATGTGTATATATATATATAGGTATCTAGTCGATCTTTTCAATAATTAGCTATTGTAAATAAAGGTTCTAACGACATAAACGTCGTGTCGTTTCCATCCATAGAGGACACTATTTATGCTGTTCTGTATTGAGGGGTTTTAGTGTACAATTTATATATTCTCAGTGCCATTATGTTTCTACCTAGCGTCCTCACAACTCGTACACTTCATTTTCCTTTGATAAATATCGCAAAATAGAGCTGCAATTTTCTCGTGTCAAAAGAGCTGACCCCAAGTCTATTACACACTTATTACTTTTATTTATTCAGTATCGGCCGCTTCCCGCCCGCTGCGCTGGGTTAAAATTGAAACTTGACAATGAATGTGCCATTTTATGTTTAAAAAGTTGCTCATAATTACTTAAATCGCAATATATCTTACAATCACCCATATATTTCGTCAAAATCTACTCCGTATGAAATTTTATTGCAATCGGTGTGCGCGTCTTCAAAGAATAAAATAAACCGAGTTTACATGTTAATTGACTATGCTTAGTCACAAATTCATTTAGAGGGCTCTATGTTCAATAAGGTCCCTGTGGATATACAAAATTTACCCCTATATAAATTTAAAAGTATTATTAAAAATCACTCAATTAAAAAAAATATTACATAATTTCTTTATATTTAGAAGACAAATATCCATGGCCATACGCGCTCGACTTCTTACCGGACTGTTTCATTCATTAATGGTTTTGTATATGTTTTGTCTGAGCGTGATGAAATTAGAAAAGAGCTATCCTTAAGTTGCTTGCTCGTTCTTCTTAAGGGTAAACTGCCTTCCAAACGAGCGGTAGAGTGTGAATTCGCCAAAGATTATGACGTATTTCAAGTTTTATTTTGTAACCTATGAAGTGAAGATATTTCGAATTTGAATTTGAAACAATGCAGCGACTAGCATTTTTACATTCATTATATACGCCTAAGACAACTCCGCTGGCGTGGTAAAAAACTTTGATCAAGGTTTGGTTTTTTATTAATACTGATCCCACAATCATAAACGATCATGGATTTATTAAGTTCTCGATTGCAATTCCGCTTCTTTTTCGTTTTGTTTTCATTGTCTATTGCTCTCGTTTTACCTCTCTCAGATAACGAATTTCCGTTCTAGAAAAAAATCATATAAATCGGACCATAACCAGACAGAAAGACGCTATATCTCATAATAAGTAAGTACGTAAATAACTGTTTTCGAAGATGATATGTAAGTGCAATAATTATCTTAAAATCGCAATACGCATATATCTTCTGACAGATTAGAAATTTTTAGATTAGAAAATATAGAGTAAACATTCGTAATAGATTGCCCACAATATGTTTTCAATGAACGAAAAGAAAAGCAGTTTTGATTTCTCAAAGCTATACTTCTATTTTTCCTCTTCGCCGTATTGAAAGCTCATTGAGAGCTCAACTGTGACAAGTAAACACTTCTAAGGCAGAGGATAAGGTTTCATCGATCAATAATAATGAGGGGCAGAGGGGGCGTAACCTTAAGATCTTAATATCACCCCCCTCTCGTTACTCCTCCCCGATGACTGCGAACCGAGACAAGTGGCAGATCATGTTTATTTCTACGCTAGCTAGCGTTTAACGTTTAGCGTTCAAACGCTAGCTAGCGCTTTAATATATCCAGTATTCATCTGCAAAATTTAAATTTTGAAATCCTAGAGCACATGATCTTTTAGTTAAAGTGAATTGCATACATTTATCGTTCTATTATACGAGCGTTTACGGCAACAGAAAGCCATTTGTCTAGGTCATCTCTTAAAATTTACAATTTATGGAAATTGCAAATCGGTAATAATTTAAATAATTAAGTCTGACCCAAAGCTTTTCTCGCTATGAAAAATAATCTTCTAAACCAATTCAAGATTTAAATACATTACGAATATATAAATTAAATAAAATGAAAGAGTAATTGTTACTATTTTGCTTGGAAATCTTTTAAAAATAGGCAAAGACCATAAGTAAGACGTTTGTTTCCTGTGCACAAGGTCCTGATTTCGATTATCAGATGGCAGGTTTGTAAATAATTTTTCTTTGCTTGTCGCATGGATTCAACAAATTTTATATCGAATTATTGATCTTATACATGTCACATAGTTGGAGAAATTTATGAATTGAAAAATTATACTGGTGTGAGTTCGGCAATGCATCAAAACAATCATAATACTTAAATTAAAAAACTCATACATAACATTTATTTTACTTACAGTAAGAATCAATCTTTTGGCTTGTTTCAATTCGTCGCGTATGACCATGGTTTCCGCGCGTAGACTTCGATGGGCAAGTGGATCTAAATCCAACATTAAATCGGGAGGAATTTTCGATAACTGTCGATCGCTAGAAGCAGAAGACAAGTACAGAAAAATAAAATCAAATGATACATACACATGTACATTGCAGCGTCGTTGTATGCATAAAATGGATTAATCTTACGTCACGAATCGTTTTAACTGATCGTTTTGTACTGTATATTTATACTGTGAGAAATATAGAACCAACACTTGTTAAAAATCTTTTTGTAGCATAAATCTATTTTGTCATTTTTTATTTAAAAAGATAAAACTATTCTCGTGTCGTGTTATCGTCAGTTCACAGCTGAAGCAAGGTCTCGCACAATCTTTTTGTTTCAGATTAAAGGGTTTGGATGCTCAGTACTTCCACATCGGTACAGTTGGAAGATGTTGACCATTGTTATCATACGATAACAATGCCTGGGATTGAGCAATTTGAGCATTTTCCGGACGTTGTCTCACAGAACGTGCTCATAACGTTTGTTAAATGGCATCGGTTAACACTTCCGTGGCTAACATTCGAACTCATTACCTCCTGATTCAAAGTTTACACTTTTGACCATTAACTCCCAATTTCACCAAACAAGTTAATAATTCACAAATCGTTTATTTAAATTTAAGAGTCTTTTCTTCATTGCAAAGAAGGTCTCAATTTTGTTTTAACGGCCTGTTAATATTCAACATTGGTCGGTGACATTAGATCTAAAACTATATTAAACTATAAATCCTGAATATATTTCTTACAATTCAACTCCGATTTCTGTTTCTAACTTGCCAACCTGATGAGCGATATTATCGGAAACTTCTTCTCCACTCATCTCTGTCATATATATTTTTATTTTTAGCAATAGTAAAATGACAATTATATAAAAATTTAATTTGCTAATGTGCACGAATCCTTTTAAAAATGACAATTTTTTTATTCACAATCTTCATAAATGTTTCTAGCCAGTAGAATTAAATGCCGAGATTTAGTCTTAATTTCATCGACCAATATTAACAATTACCATACCCTTAATAAAAAATTAGAACATTTTTTCTCATTAAAAAAACATTTCTTAAATTTATTTTAACGGTGTTTTAATTTCTAACGTTGCTCGGTAAAATTGGCTCTTAGTATGCATAACTGTAGTGTATTATCTTTTTGATTTAAAAAATATCAAAAATTGAATAAGGATCTGAAGGATTGAATTTCTAATATGCTTTAAATTATACTGCGTGCGATATACCTAACTTTATTCGAATTTATTTATATTTTTTTTTATGAATTGCTTATTTTTTCCTTTCATTGTTTCTCTGGGTGATTGAAGCCTAAAATGAAAATAAATAAGCGAATTCATTATGAAAAAAATAATAAAAATAGTTTTACTTTTAGTTGGAGTTGTTTTATTTCATACTAATAGCGACATCTATAGTTTCTCTAAGGTACAATTAAATGAAAATAATTATTAAGTTCGTTGACACCGACCTATTTGAAAAGAGATCTAACGAATCGGGGACAAAGTCATTAATAGGTCGGATATAAAAAATGGCTTGAAGAAAAAAAGATGAGTTGCGCAATTGACTTAGCTAAATATTTAATTTACATTCCAAATAGTGCTTGGCGCCCAGGTAAAGCCAGCAAACTACTAATTTACTGAAAGACAAATTTATTACTGGAATTATAAAGTAATGCAAATAATATGAGTTTATTAATCTCGACGTTTTTGTATTCGCAAATTAATTATAAGAATATTAAGAAGAAGGTCAAGGTAAATTTTGTTAGTTGCTCCAAATTAAACTTTAATAAGTCTATTTACTCAAATAAGATTAATATCTTATTATTAAACTGATCTAAGCAGGTCTATATTTCTAAAGATTTGTATTTATTAAATGAGAGTTTTTGCATTTCATTAAAAATTAAATTCCAGCTCTTCAAAATAGAAATTAATAACTTATTGTAATCGAAGATGTACTATTACATTATACCTAGAGTCATAGAGATAAGTAAACAGGGTATAGGTAGCTATTGAAGCTACGGAAATAATAAAATACATAGGTTTATAAGTAATAGTTTAAACAATAAGACAGGTTTGTCTACTTCAACTAAAATAAGTTATTTCGAAACACTTCGAATGTTTATTTAAATATTTTTGCAGCAGCATATAATTCATATAAACAGCCGTAAATATGTTATGAAGAAAGAAGGACTCGTAATATAATTGTCATTGGCGAATATTTTCTCCTAAATACAAACTCACTCTCTATTTTGCTTCCTTGGGAGATAGATATTCAATAATACTGAAACACGTAATTTCTCATTATTAGGAGTAGTCTAAATATTTATTATCAAGATTATAATAAGTTCTGAAAAATCGCGACCTCTCACACAAACTTTCATAACTTATTTATATCATGAGGGATTAAACGTTAAAACACACTGAAACCACTTTATTTTTTAATTTGTAATGAGTTGCCTTAATACTAATGCTCAGGTCTTTAACAAATCAGTTGCCTTAATACCTTCAGGTCTCTAACAAAAGAAATATCAGAACTTTTGCATAAACTTTCATACCCTACTTATCTTTTTTCTGCCTCCAGTATTTTCGGATATACGTTTGTGAGTCAGTCAACAAAGATTTTTCATTATAATATTATTGAACTATACAGTAACGATTACAAGAGGCTTTAATGTAATAAATAAAATAAAAGTTATTAATTTTTATATATACAAATATAAAATATATTATTCCAGCAAAAATCCTATAGTCATCTGCGGCAGGTAATAATTGGAGTATTACCAAAACAGCAGTCCCGTCGATCGTTAAAACGGTAATACGAGGATTTGAACAATGGTTGTCAAAACTTCTAATAGGAAGGGTATTTGTTATCATACAATTTACTAACTCTAGTTTCAATCCACTTCATTCTATGTTATTACTTTAGACTAGGTGCTATCAATTACATAGATGCGTATATATGTACAATATGGTTAGAAATTTAGTCACATACAATAATAATAAAAAAAAGGCCAAGAACATGTCGGACCATGGTCATTATAGGGTTCCGAAACCATTATTACAAAGAAATGCATTACAGATGAAAAAAAGTACGTTGTTAAGGTTTTCCGCACAGAATAGTTAGAAGCACTTAAGTCGCCTATTACTAGAGAAACAAGTAGGTATATCAACTGTTACTCTGAAAGTAGTGTAAAATAATGTGCACTGACAAAAGAGCGTATCTTCACGGCACTTAAGTGTTTTGTTGAGAAGCGCAGTTGTTCCGTAATAGGTAACTTAAAATATTACCTATATCTGATTATTTTCAAAATAATTTTCGCTAAAAGTATTTATTAAGTGTTATCTTTGTATTTTTTTTTATAAGTTGTGGACGTTTTAAAAAATAGAGGGCAAAGTTTATACTATTTTTGGAGCGGTTATTTCCGAGATATTCACTAAATCAAAAAAATTGCTTAGAAACCTTGAAGTGTTTTTAAAAGAACAGTCTAAATAAGTGCCACACGTTGATGATTTCTGAAAAATAAATTTTCAGCTTCTGTAACACGTATGATTTCCCTCCTCTATAAATATTTATTTTTGTTATTTAATCGCCAAACTAAGTAGCGGCTTATACAAGACATCTACACTATAAACTTCATCAATATACATCTTGTAGATTTTGAGTAAAATGCCTGTGGCATACGAACGGACGGACGGACATGACGAAATTATAAGGGTTCCGTTTTTGCCATTTTGGCTCGGAAGCCTAAAAGTCACTGGAACCCATTCCATTGGAGTTCAATTCATACTTGTCCGGTTTTTTAGAGTTCTGTATCTCAAATACAGTGGTGGCTCCGTGGCAGGAGCGACTTTCAACGCAAGTCGTGGTTTTGATTTGAACTATATACAAATAAGTTTTTTTTTTATTTTATTTAAGCTCATTTGTTTAATCAACAATATGTCTATGAAACACATTTTCAGAGTAGGTCAAAACTTACACCTGCACGTTTTATGTGAAATCTGGAGCTTGCGATCTGTCATGTCGCGTTTAAATGTGAAACAGGAATAGGGTACCAACTATAAAAAAAATTGAGGATCACATTACGGTTCTGATATAGCGACGGATAAAAACTTCGCTTTTTTGTAATTATATTTACAGTACAACGCAGAAAACATTGCCGCTCTGAATTGGTTGCGAATGATATACTGCGCAGGTATTATGCTCCCCGATCCTCCCTTCTTCACCGTCGCGTTTCTATTTTACGCCATTGCGACGCTTTCGTGACGAACTTCACAGCGGCAAGGTTTTGTGCGTTGTTCTTAACATAAAGATATTTAATAGCGTTTTCAATACAGTGTTTATGTAATTTTATACTGTTATCTGCATATACTATTAAATACACTTATTAGTACATCAACTCATTAATAGAATTTTCTCTTGAGCTTTATGAAAACTGCACATTAGTATACAAAAATCGTATCTTTTGCTAATCGCATCATAATATTTTTTGAATATTATTACTGGCGACCGGCAATTCATAACTGCTAAATGAATTTCTTCTGGAAGAACCTTTCAACTCATTTGTGGTTGATCTATATATTCAGTGAGTAGATTACAATTCTGTGCAGTGTTATCTTTTAAGCCACTTTGCGGTTAAATCTAAGAGATTTTCACGTGCTTTAGCTTAAAAAAAATGTTTTAACTCCAAAAAATAATTTCTTCTGGTTATTTTCTTAGATCAGTTACACTTATAAATCTAGAGACTTACTAAATAGAATGAAAATTCTCATAAAGTGGTCGATTTTTCAAAAGTCGGTTTGATTACCACTGCAACATCGATAAAACCGTCCAACAATGAAAGCTGTTTACTAAATGGACTGACTTCAGGATACAGCATTAAATTCTAGGCTCAAATGTCAGAATGCACGAATGCAGCAAGTGTAATCGCATTTTAAAAGTAGCCAATGCAGGTATTGCTATATTATTGATTTCTCATTCTAATACTAAAGTGAAGTAACTCATCAACAGAGTGAACTTCATGAAGAATAAATTAAGAAATAGTGTGTAGGTACATTAACGATGAATATTCAATTCAGTCCAATATGCCAACGCCAGAGGGAGAGAGCAAGAAAGATACACAAAGGTAGAAAGTAGGAGAGAGAAAGAGAGTGAGTCGGTAGATTTCGTCTCGCAATTGTTTTTCGCAATTGTAACGTGCGACGAAAAACGCAATTTCTACCCCTTCCTATTTTCATTTCCACATTACGAAGTTTCACTTCTTCCGCGCGGAGGGACTCCACGCACTATTTTTTTTTTTTCGTCACGATTACGACACGTCAAAGCTTTCGTTTTCGTTTTCTTGTTATACTCTATAATTAAAAAATGCATAAAATAAATTTGTTATGGGCTGCAAGATATGAAGCAAATTATATAAAAAAGCGTGATCCTAAAAGAAAACTCATTTCAGTCGGACAAATCGAAAAAAATTGTCACAACGAATTTATAATGCAATTTAGGTTAGTATCAGCATATCGGAGAAATCGTTTTTTACTTTTGGCCCAAAAGTGGCGGATTAATTGATACGTAACTAATGTGATTTGTTTTAGATTAAGTCGTGAAGCATTTCAATTGATTAGTGATGAATTAAGAAATGCGGGAATTGTAGGAGCGAGACAAATCTCGTTAGAGTTAAAGGTATAAATATTATACTTCTCTATAATTCTCTAAAGTTAGGGAATATATGTACAAATAAACTTATAATGATAACTGTGAAATATTAACCAAATCTTGTAGAAAAAAATCAGTCATATAAGGGACCTTATTTGTTAGTGTAGCGAGTGTTTTCTTATGGATGTGCAAGATAGTAATATATTTGTATAATAAAATAAATAACGATTCAGCTCATATCTATTAGTTATATTGTGATTATTATAATGAATAATTCATAGGTCATGACTGCATTGAGTTTCTGTGCAACTGGCTCATAACAACAAATCATTGGTGCATCTCAAAATCTAGCTCAGCAAACAATTAGCCAATGCATACAAAAAGTTACTAATGCATTAAATGCAAGGTCCATTATTGACCGGTGGATAAAATTTCCTACAACTCACCTTGAAAGAAGTATCACAAAACAACAATGAGTTAATATTTTTACAAGCTTTTATTTAGTTTCACCTGTCCCGTTATCTGTCTGTCGGTCTGTAATCAAATCTTGCAAGTTAAATTTGATCCACTTCCCGGTTTCCGATTGAGCTGCAATTTTGCATGCATATATAAATCGGATGACAGTGCAATATTATTATGACATAGAGCTGATCTGATGATGGAGCTAGAAGGTGGCCATTGGAACTCCGTAATTAAACGACGCAACCCCATCGAGTTTGGGTTCATTTAATTCGCCTTAACGAGTACTTTGGTACTATATGATAACCAGGGTCTGATAATAAAGCTGGAAGGTGGCCGTAGGAACTCCGTAATTAAACGACGCAACCCCATCGAGTTTGGGCTCGTTTGATTCGTCTTGACGAGTATCTTGGTTGGCGTAAATACGCAACTCTAACAATATTCGGAAAAAAGTTCGTTCCGTTTGTTATGAATGTGGATTATATCTGATTGATTAGATGGATGACCCAATGCCAAGGTGAGCACGTGCTGAGGGCTGAATGGTATGAAGGTGTATAAACATTTCAGATCGCTAACATTGCGCCTCAGGGTACCAGGGCGAACCCTGATTGTACTGAAGCCCTTATCCCTCTACAATGGACCTCTGGGAGGATGGACCGTTTTTGTCCTATACTCGTGGGAACAACATGAACAAGAAAAAGAAACTATTACACAAAGAAAGCGACGTTTAGAGAAGGCGAAATTGAAGCGACAGGAGAAGATTGCTAATGAAAGCGATGTCCACAAGCGGCAACGCTTAGAAAAAATAAGGTTAGCAGTAGCTAAACATAGAGAAAACGAATCGTTAGAACAACGTACAAATAGGCAAGATACCGATAGCACATACACAAGAGAGAAGGAAAAACTCGAATTAAAAATATTAAAAAGTTAAAAATAAAATTAAAGAAAAAATACTTTTTTTAAAAAAACAAGCATTTATTATTTGTTAATAAAATGAACTAAAAAGTTAAAAATAAATTAATTCTAATAAGAAATATAACACTTTATAAGTTCATTGTAACCTTTAACGACAATTAAGCTTCTTCGTCTACGACAAAATAATTCCATATCGTGCATACTTAATTATATATTTTTAACACTAAAACTTTACACCTTAATTATTAAATCTTCCTGTTTTTATCACAATCCCAATTTTATAAATAAAAGCGTGTTACATTTTGATGGTATAATGAAGAACATTTAGCACCTTCTTTTTCCTCTTGCTATCATAATGTAACTCGCTTTTATTTATAAAATCGGAAACAGCATACAATAGTATGCTGCTCTTAATTATATGTAAAATTATGGGTTGGCATGTTGAATCAATATTTTACATGGTCTCTAAGATAACAAACCTTAAGAATGACATATATTGTTCTAGGTTTATGTCTAAATTTGGATTGCCTGGTGTTTTGGGATGCATAGATTGCACCCATATAGCACTTGTTCGCCTTACAGTGGATGAACATGCTTTTTTCAATAGAAAATGATATAATTCCTTAAATGTACAAATTGTAGGTATTGAAAGATGTTTAAAGTCAAAAATTTATATTAGCTTTTAAATTATAGTCCAGTAAAATAGATTTTAGTACTAATGTTATCTATTAAAAAAACAGGTACTGTGATTTTATTATAATAGATAAACATATAGTTTCATGCAGTGGCGGCGCTAGGCGTCGGCGACGTCGGGGACCGCCGACGGCCTCGCGCCTGAAGGGGCCTCGCAAACAAAAAAGTTTTGCCTACAAGTTATTAAAAAGAGGCCTCGCAAACCTGATGTCGCCGACGTCCACGAGTGGTGTAGCGCCGCCACTGGTTTCATGGACGTTTTTGTAGGTACTGGATGAGTACTATAAACATGTAGTCCATTATGTATCATCTCATTTAGTTTGAATAATAAAATTTTAAATAAATGTAGGCAAATACGCTTATGAAAATTACCACAGTAATCTCATGAACTTCATCTCGAAATAAAACAAATTCTTTGCCTATCTGAATGTTTGTATTTTTTCATTATTTTTGCTTCTTTATGAATAAAACTCACTTCTATTTCCCAGAAGAATAAGCGTAGCTTACATATTAATGCATTAAGCATAGTCGCCAGCACTCCTTTATGAATAATTATTCGTCATTATTGATTTTAGATATGCAACAGCAGTCTAAAAATACTTGCAGTAAATGCAAAATATGGAGGTGCTCTTAGTTCTGCAGAGTTATAAGCCTCTTTTATTTTTTCAACCAGCAAGGCAAATTTTTACTTGGAAAGACTACATCGAAATGGGGAGCAAGGTTGGTTATTGAGTAAGAATTTTTTAATATTTTCCTATTGTCTAAAATTTTAAAAATCAAAATGTCAAAATTTATAGATTCTCATGTTGCTGTAAATCTATAATTTTTGTAGTTGTTTTAATCAATTATTCAATTAGCTTTCTGATGATAATTTACAAAATCATTTGAACATAAATATTTATGCCATATAGGTGATTCTGGTTATCCTCTGAGACCTTGGCTACTTATACCTGTAACAAGGATCTGATGAAGACAAATATAATGGGAAACATAGTCTGCACGCAATTGTGTGGAAAGACGTATTGGAGTGTTGAAAGCAAAATAGCGGTGTTTGCTAAAGCACCGTCTTGCAATATGACCCAAGTACAGTCTCCAAGATTGTAACAGCATGTTGTTTTACATAACACAGCCATATCTCTGCATCTTCCTATGCCTGATCCAGGTTATTATATTTTTTTAATTATAGCAAGCAAACAAAGATTTCAATAGTTATATATGATTTTACATAGAGCATTCAAAATTGTGTCATAATTCATAAAAGGTGCATCTCTCGACAATGTGACAGAAAATAAATATTGTTAAATGTGTATATACATTTTCTCTAACAGATTTGAAGACATTATCCTACTCAATATTTTTGTATTATTAGTGGTTTTTTCCGGTAAAAACATATAATATCTATATAAATCTATGATAGTAGTTTTATTTAACTGTAATTTTATTCATAAATTTCATAGGATATAATTAAAATGTTATAAGTTATAAACAAATTATAAACTTCAAACTTAATATATTACAAATAGCATTTATAGATATTTCTAATACATAGCATTTAAACCAGTTGGTTATAAATTGTCTAGTTAAATATTTTTTTCGTGTAATTCGGCTAATATACAACATAATGTGGCAAATCCAGTATACCAGATTTATAGTTTCCGTTAAATAATTTGATTATAAAAAATTGTAACAATTAAGTTTACTTTTATTTTTAGATGCCAATATTGAGGAAGTTGAACTACATGAACCATCCCTTGTACATAGAGACATCGAAGGACTTGCTGTACTAAATGACATTATATCTAGACTATAACATTTTATTAAATGAAGGAAAACATTTAATTTTCGAATAGGGTGTTTAAAAAAAAATAAATTTGTTTTCATAATTTTATATATTTTCAAATTATCTATATATATATATATATATATATATATATAATAATATAAATGAGCAAATTTGTACAATAAAAAATATAAAAACAAATCAATTTATACACCTACTTATCTTACTGTGACAATAAAAATTGTTTTTAGAATTCATATCTGTCTGTTTGTCTGTGTTTCTGCACAATAATCTCAGAAACAGCTTAACCGATTTGAATATGGTTGTCGACTGTTGTATTGTGCAAGTTTTCCGTAACATTTATTATTTCATTCCAATCAATATACAGGAAAATAATTTAATCAATAAATCAATCTTTTGAATTATCTACGGTATTTAAGAACTTGATTGGAAATAATTGAATAAAGTAATTTATGAAGTATATTCTTTAAATATACTTATTTTGTAACTTAGATTATTATAGTTAAAAAAATCTTTACACCTGACTTTTGTTGATTTCATTGTGACTAACATCCTGCATTTATAACAATTACTTCATTCTTACATAAGAATAGCTATAATACATAGGGTATTATGAACTTGGTAGTTTTTTTGATGTGTTTATGTGTTTGTAAATATTATATATATATATATATATATATATATATATATATATATATATATATATATATAAATTAGGAAGTAAAAAAACTTGACATATAAATAATGTCCGTTTTATTGAGTTTGATTAAAAACCTGTGTTGAAAATAACTAAATAAGCATTCTATAGTTTGTCAGATACTACTGGATAAGCTAAAATTTATCTAAATAACATAAAATGCATACATTTTTGAATCATATGTTATGAATAGACATCAAATCGTAAAAATGGATTATTATGTAAGCCAATTAAATTTGAGTATGGACGACCACAGGGATCACTTTTGGAAATATTGCTTTTTAAAATCTATGTGTATAATACAAGTAGTATTGGAATGAGTGATCATGTATGCAGATGATATCTGTCCTTTTTTTATTTTGTACACAATATTTAATAAAATAAATGATGCATAAAAAGACTTAAATTTATTCAATAATTGGTCAGAATAGAACTTGACAGTTAGTAAACAAGTAATAAGTAATTGTCAAATGTAACCTTATTTTGTTCCTCTTATAATAAATAACCTGTTTTGTAATGAGAATCAAATCTTTTTTGATGTTAATGCTCTTTATTCGTTTACAAAAAAAAAGAAAATATTCATCATAAAAGAACTGAATTTTTTCAAAATGGATAAAAATTAATGAAAAAATTTTTTACAGTCACCATAAAAGCTATACAAAATCGTTTTGGTAAAGTAGAGAAATGTACATAACTGATTTTTTTTAAACAAATTGAAAAATTGTTACTTGAAAATGTGGACGACTTTAAAATGGAGATTTATGCATAGTGTTTACTGTGAATGTTATGGGTAGTCATTCTTTTTTTTCTCTACCAAAAATATGAAGATTGTGGTTTCTTCAGCTTAACACATTGTGTGTTGAACTATCTATACCTCGAAGAAATATATTGTAAACCATGCGCTGGTGATACGTTTTATAAAAAAAAACAATTAGTTTTTATTTCAAGAACATATTTAAATGTTAAGGGTAATTTGATTTTTATAATTGCAACATAAGAATAAAACGCTTTAAATTGTTTGTCATGGAATAATTAATTTTCAGCCATATTATATCATTTTTTATTGCCTCACCTACTTTGATATCTAACTAGAATTATATAAGCTTATTAAATTCAGACTGTCACGATTTCAATGTTGATAGTACAGCCTTTGCTAGGTCATCTATTTAATTGAAACAGGGTTAGCGTAACAGTGACGACTTTTATATTTGACATAGCATTCGAAAAGTTAACCAGAACATTATGAAATATAATGAAGTATTTTCCACCCAAAATTAGATATACCAGTGTAACCATGCTTGAAATACTTAATAATATAGGGTTGTACTGTAAAGTTAACATCGCTTTATGAAATAAAATAAATTTACATCACTTTGACTATCTAATACCAACACATAAATTATACATAAAAATTGAATATTTTCATTTACATCAACTATACATCTACAATACTTGCAGATTAATGAAAAAAAAACTAGTGTATATACAAATACGCGCGTGAAAAGCTATACATACTTCTTTGGCGTAATTGCAAAGTTGTGTTTAATTGCATGCAAATAATTAACAACAATAAAATAATAAAAGGTCTGGAGTGGGATAGTCAATATGGTTGATAAACTTCAATTTAAATGGGATAGTCAATATGGTTAAAAAATTTAAATTTGAATAATTATATAAATTAAAATTAATTTTACCATTAATATAAATTTTATCTTTTTATTCGAAATTATCACAATTATTAAATCAAAAATTGGAATATGTTAACATTATTTCTAAATTATGTCCACTGCCATCTTCCAGTAGGAACTGAATTGATACATCAGTTATTAGTGGTCCTAAGTTGTTCACTAACTCGCTTATGAGCACCTTCAATACTATAGTTTTCAATTGTCATGGTTTTTTGTAACACCCTTAAGGAACTTCAAAAATACTCCAGAATAATATTCACACAGAAATTACAATTAAACATTACATAACTACAAGAAACAAATTTTATTTAAAACGAATTATAACAAGAACATTATATGGAGAAAAAAATATAAAATTTGAAAGAATACAACTATATAACACCCTACCAGAAAATACTCCAGAATAATATTCACACAGAAATTACAATTAAACATTACATAACTACAAGAAACAAATTTTATTTAAAACGAATTATAACAAGAACATTATATGGAGAAAAAAATATAAAATTTGAAAGAATACAACTATATAACACCCTACCAGAAGGTGTTAAAAATGCTAAGACACTAAGTGTAATTAAAAATAAATTAAAGGCATAGATTTTAAATAAATATGTAAGTATTCTATAATTAAATTAAACTAAATATTTTTAACACTTTAGAGTCATATTATAATACTGTAATATTTTAGTTTTATAATTTTTCTATAAGTGAATTTGTATATGTGCATTTTTTAAGAAATATTTTTTTTAAACAAAACTTCACTCTTACTTCTGGATAAATCCCAATATTGCCTAAATTGCATTTTGACGCTAGCATTTGTCTCAGCTTTGTCCAAATAGGAATCGTGATTGGTAGCAGAATCTAAATTATAAACGAGATGAGTAGGAATGAAACGAGTAGAAACAAGAGCAGAAGCGAAGTTGAAGACCGAGTTCGGAATCAAAAACAGGACAGTGATTGATATGAAAAGTGAGACAAATTGGCATTGAGAGCAGGATCAGAATCATAATTGAAAGCGTAATCAGTTGATACACAAAACTAAGGAATTAACTCAATGTCCATGCTTCTACTCGCATGGACATCAAGTGAATTCCTTCAGTGAATCAGTAATTTTATTTCCTAGTCATGAAATAAAATTACCGATTGCTTCTATTTATCAAGTGATTGATAATTTCCAATAACCGTTGTCCTAAACTTTCAATTACCGTTATTGACCTATTAATTTGTTCTATTCTCCGCCTTTCATTTTCGTTTCTTACTCTTTCTATTCCCACAAACCGCTCTCCTAACTGTGCAATTGACCTTATTGATCTGTCAATTTGATTGATCCTGATTCGCTCATTTTCATTTCTTACTCTTTCTATTTCCACAAACGAATCTGTGGCAATTTGAAACGGAGTACGACGACGACGTCTCCTTCTTAAATCTGGTCGTCGTCGCGATTCTGAAACAGCATTTCCAGAATATAAGAAAACAATTTTTCATGCTGAAACATAAAAAAAATTAAATTCATAATTATGTACTAAAAGGCGCCACTAATAAATTTACGTAACATATGTTATTTAAAATAGCAAATTTGAAAAGCAAATCAGAACATGAGTAAAGCATGAAGATGAAATGTATTGCTTCATATCATAATTGTCAAACCTCTTTGTCTGCTGGCAGGATACATATCACACATGGGAGATCGGTTTTCTGATTCTTCTGCTGTTCTGGTGGCTGATAATGTTTGTGTTGTTGTAGCTATTGGACTAGGAAGACAAACAGAAGGCCTGAATGGGATTGGAGGGACGAGTTGTATATGTATTGTTTGTGATGTAGTTGCGGGGCTATAAGGACACACAGGTTGTCTGGATGGAAGAATGGGTTGAGTTTCTTCTGTTATCACTAATGAAGAAGGTGTATGGCTAGAAGGATGCATAGGTCGTCTAGATGGAAGGATGGGTTGTGTCTGTGGTGTGCTTTGTGAAGTGGAAGGTAAATTTTGAGTATGTGTCATGTCAATTGAATGTAAAAAAAGTGTCTGATGTAACAGCTCTCACTATCTAGATTGACTATCACGATCACTTAGCTGAAATACATAAATTTATTTTTATATTTAATACTAGCATAAACTAGTTTTATTAACATAAGTGAATCTTATAATAAAAATTATATATGTAATACTATTTACTAAAATAAAGACAAAAAATAAAGAGAGGTGATGTCTTTGTAGTAAGAGATTTGTCTTTCAACCAGAAGGTCAGGGTTCGATCCTGGACATGGATGAATCGACCGATTTTAATACTAAGTCATTGACCTCAGACATTATTATATTGATAAAAACAATTGTTAACAGCTCTCAACCCGCACGAGACCAGCATGGTGGCCTTAAAGTTCAAACCCCTCAGTTTGAAATGAATAGATTGTAGGAGGGTATGTCTCAGCAGTATGGTAATGAAACCCTGACACAACAAAATAATGAAATGTAAAGTAATGAGTAACCATTAAAAGACAAGGGTCATTGGGTTGAATATCCATTTTAACATTTACGAAAGAGAGGAATGTAGAAAGTATATAAAGAACATTTTATATTGCCTTTTATAATAGTCAAAAAACAAATATTCTATCAAACAAAAAAGTTAGATATGCTCTTTATTTGATACAATTTTTACAATTTATTTCATAGAGTATGTTTGGACTTATTAAGTAGATGCATCTTAATAAAATAATTATATACAAAATTGATTTAGAAAACACATGTATTTGGGAAAATAATCCTTTAACTACATGTTTTTACTAAGTACTTAGATCAGGAAAACCGCTTTCTTCGAGATTCCGGCATAAGCTACAGCACCAAGAACTGCCAATATTCTTTCTTCTATGATGCTGAGCTTCGCCTTTGATGCTGGTCCCCCACCAGTTCCACTACTATGAGTTCTCAAGGTGGCTGTTTTTTTTGGTTTTTAATTTGAGATCAGCCCAAAACTAAAAAATATATATATATATAATAAAACTGCTGAATTAACTAATCAGCAAAATGATTGACTATACACGCATATAACATTATGAGTAATATGAATACAATTCATACAATTACAGGATTGTAATAAGGTAAATTAAAGTGAACATTCTTTTAAGAAATTGAGTATAAAAAGCCAATACCAATATTTCTCTTGAAATGGTTATCAATTTTGATATGACAAAATAAAATAAACATTCTATTTCATGTCATTTATGAAAGTAATGTTTCATTGCATAAAGCCAACAACATTTAAACTACCAGTGTGGCTAATCGTCACCACTTATAGACATGTGCAACCCCACGGGATTCAGACTTTTAGAAAGGAATATGCTTACTCTACATGCCCAAAATCAAAATGTGCAAGTTTGTGCCTTCCCCAGAATACAAGGGGTGGTCCGAGCAAATATGCTCAGAATGAAATTAGGTCTCCTGTTATGTGACAAATTATTTTAAAAATGAATTGCAAATTAGCACCTTTTTCAATTTCTCTACTGTTTTGGTGCAACCAGATCCTTGAGAATTCAATAGGCCCGGCAACTTTGCCCACTTTCCGTATGACTGTAGGCGACCCTGCACTCCTTCATAAGGTTAAGATATATCTCAATGTCTGAAAATCAACATAAAAATATTATAAGGCAAAATTATGGAACTTCTATGTACACCAAATTATTATTGAATATTGTAGGAAAATTATGGTTTTTTCATGTATGGTACATATTTATCACTACTATATAAATTGAAATTTACAAATGCGACATAAATCAATTAATTAGTCTAGGATGTTGTAGGGTGAATAACCATTTAAGACATTTATATGCAAAATTTAATTATTAACTTGTATTGTATTTTAAGAGAAAAACCATTGATTTCTTTTAACTTTGATATTAATTATTGACTTATAAAAAAAGGTAACACTTTTTAAAAAATGGGCTAAATATGCATATACAGTATTTACATCATAACTGGAATAAAAATAATAACGTCGTCTTTACCTTTCCTTAAACTCAATCAATAAGAGCAACTGCGAGTACGAAGATCTTGATGATATTCTGAAATAAATATTCATATATTTACTGCTCAGCAATTTTGTAACTATCGTACATCCTAATATAAATTATTCTGTTAATATAGAACAAAATGTTACGATAATAGTTTTGTATGATTAGTGGTACTTTTAAAAAATTATAAACGTAGGTAATATGCAAATTTTAATATATATTGAATATGGTGATAATAAAACAGAAACAAGTTTTTGTTGGGTACTTACATTGTACCTGTGGATAATGAATTAATTCAATAATTATTTGAGAAAAATTATGCGCTCTAACTGCTAACAATGAACAATGGCTTTTGTCGAAAACCGTTACAATTTTATTTTGACAATTGCTTCGTGAAATGAACGAATGAAATCATAAACAATTGTAGAGTTTGCGGATATTTTGATCGCGTTCGCGAACGGCGATCGGTGTGCGTATATGGTGTCCCACATTTTCGTCAATCGCAAATCCGATCCAAATGATCGTGCAAAACGAACGTTCTTGCCGCAATGACAAGTGGCGGATATAGTGACCCTGCTGGTCGTGGACACGACGAAGCCAGCGATTGTCGTCGAGTGCGCGCGAACGACGGAAGCTAAAACACTGCTATCTGTAGCGAGCGGTGATGACTTGAACCTAATTTCATATTCGTCTATGACTCAAACGCCCAGTTTCACACTGTTATCATATAAGATGAATAAAAAATGTAAGCTGATGGCCACAACTGTGGCTGTCACCAGAAGCCCAGTATTGCATGTAAATTTTGTATTTTTATGTAGAGATGCAATTGTTCCGTGTACTAACCTTGAAGGAACTTATTCACTAAGAATCGAAAATGATAATTGGTCTACGTTATCATGAAGTCGTTCAATAAAAGCAATAAAACCACCTAATACCATTGCATGATTAGTAATCAGCGCTATCTATCTAACGTTGAAAGAAAACAATAATTAAAAAAATAATTGTCTATTAGTGACTATATCATATTTTATAATGTTTTATTTATGCCTGTAACTATTAAAAACTAGATTTCCCTTCTATAATACATGTTATTAACGATATTGCCACATAAGTAGGTTTTCCATTAATACTAATAATTTTGATCCAGCTCTTAGGGGATATTTTTTTCTGTTCGTGGGTAATGGCTTTTCAAATGATTCGGTACAATTCAATTTCAATAAGTAAAAAGATGATCACTGAACCACTTAAGTCAATTACGTACTTCAAAATATATTTCCATTTCATTTTTGTAGTATTTACTTCTATTGTCTAGACAACACTAAAGAACATTCATACTGTTTAGTAAAATCAATCCACTTCAATGACTTCAAACTTAAATATATAGGTAGTCTGTGTTTTAAATAAAGACGATATAAAATATGATTTTTTTATACACACATTATTATAATTAAATGCATATGCTTAATCAATTATATATTGATTTACTGATTAATATAGAAACTATTAGTCTCTTCCATCATCTTTTAAGCTGTCATTTAACAAAAATCACTTTTAAAATAATATTTGACTTCCACATCGTCCTTTTAACGGTTGTGCAGGCTAAAACACCTTAAAAAAAAAGACATGGAAATAAAAATTGTTTGTGTCCTATCGTTTTCACATTATAAGTATTATCGGTTGTTTTCTTTACTCAATTTTCCAACTTTATTTTTTTATTATAATTTTGTAGACGTTTTAGTGGTTTAATATATGTATGTTAAGAACTTGGTGGTTTCCTGGTGCTTTCAATGTTTCTAACCTTTTTGCTGCCAAGCTGTGGACAATTTCCTAAACTACGAAAAATTTCAAGTTAGTTGGAGATTTATTGGGAATTGGCATTACGCAGGAAAAATGCATGGATTTTGACATCTCACCATTAAGTAATAGCAATAGTTCGGGTCGAAACATTTGTGTAAAAACTAGATTAGTATTTCTTTACACGTTGATTATCCTCGACCGCAAATCGAAATAAAACGAAAATTAACTAAACGTTAAAAAATATCTTTTTAATATTCGAAGCGGTCGGTAGACATCACTGAAATCAATGTATTCTAAATGCATAACGATTTTAACACTATTTGTTATAAATAATATTTTAATATTGCACCCCAAGTTCCAACTAGTGGGCTTGCAACACTGGTGTCTGATATGTGATATATATATATACCTATGTAGTGTTTATCTGTGATATATTTACACAGAATTGGTTCTATATACGTGACTGTTTTCTTTCGTTTTATATCGCGCACACAATTTAAGTTCTGTTTTTTTAGTTTTGAATAATAGAAATTTGTAAAAATGTTAAGAAATCTATCCAAATTAGTGAGATCACAAAAAGCAAAATATTCATCTGCGGCGGTACCGGCACCTCAAACTAACCCCGACATTCTTTATACTGGTGTAAGTTTGTTTATTAATTAGAGCTTGTGACTAAATTTCTAATTATAACAATTAGATAGTCATATCTTTTAATATTTCTTTTAATCTTTAAAGATTTAGCTAGACATTTTACATATTTTATCATAGACCTATCGTAATACCGTAGTTTCCTTGTAAGTATCTACTGTACGTACAATACATAACTCCTCGTTTTCTTTTTCTCTCCACAGGCTATCTTACGTGTTTTTAAGAAAATTGATATAACTTTTATTATGATTGACTGTTCTAAAATTTTCAGACATTAATAGATATAATATTTTTTTTAGATATTTATAAACAATGAGTGGATGAAGTCCTCTGATGGCAAAACATTTCCTACCTTAAACCCTGCAACGGGAGAAGTCAATGCACATGTTCAAGAAGGTAGCAAGACTGATGTTGATAATGCAGTCAAAGCAGCAAGAAATGCTTTTAAGTGAGATGTCACTATCTAAATCCTATGTCTTATGTAGAATTCTTCATGTAACCTGAAAATATATGAGATTCTTTATTTTTATCATGTAATATTTTTTTTACTAAATCATACTGTAACCACACTTTTATACATTAATTGTATCTTTGTGTATTATATTTTTGATACTTAAACTATAGTTGTATCTTCATGTATTTTTGATATCTGAATAATGGTTATGTGAGATTTGACAAATAATTCTCCAGAATAAGTAATGTCTTCAACTAGTGTAATGTTGTAAGAATATTATAATATTTGTAATTTATTTTCCTAAACACAATGTTTATAAATTTACAAAGAGCGCTAAATATAAATGAAATTTAGATCAATTCGATTTCCGTTGGCTGCATATTTGGCAATTCCTGTCAAGTTTTGGCCATAGATTATGAGTTAGAAAGTTTTCCTGAATTAGAATTTTATCTTATTATTTTTAAAATAAAAAATGCTTCCATTCATGAAACAGTCAGACTGTATTGTTTGCATTTAAATCTTTTTGTTTTGTCTGTCAAGATTTGGATCACCATGGAGGAAAATGGATGCTTCAGAACGAGGTCTCTTACTTAATCGTCTTGCTGACTTAATAGAAAAGGACAGAGTGTACTTGGCCGTGAGTAAAGTTTTAATTTATTATTTCCTGAAAGACTATTTTCTTCACTTCAAATTTCCAAAAATTATATTTAAAACCTGATACAAGTTATGTACAATATTTTGTATTTGCATACAAAATCATAAAATCACACTTGCAACTGATAAGGTTAACCTTTTGTTTACAGAGTCTAGAGACTTTAGATAATGGAAAACCATATGTGATGTCTCATTTGGCTGATGTACCAGCATCTGTAAAAAGTCTTCGATATTTTGCTGGATGGGCAGACAAAAATCATGGCAAAGTCTTACCTATGGATGGCAACTACATGGCATATACACGCCACGAACCAGTTGGTAAGGCAATTATAATAGAAACAAATTAATGCACATATTATATAAGAATAAAACTACTTTAAAGGTCAATTATTTATTATTTCACTAAATTATTACATTAAAGGTGAATAATTTCATTTAGAAAATACAATATGATTTCATTTTAATGCTTAAAGTAGAGTTTTAAATGTGAAAATTTTTATGATTCATTGTTATTCTAGAACCGTCTGTTGTCGTTTTAATTTATCACATATTAGATAATAAATTGTATAAACGATAAGTGGTGACCATGACAATGCAGTTTCTCTTGTATCATATTTTTATTATCATATGTTATTCACATGTCCCAGATAACCTTCCTTGACGTGACATTGCCATTCTATAATATAAGCTTCTGTTTTATGTATAAACATATTAATGAAAATACAGTCAAAATCTTCTACATTTCTTTCTAGACATCGAAAATTTTTTCATCTTCGATGAAGAATTTTTCATCAAAGACATTCTATATTCTACATTCTATATTAAAAGTATATAATTTAAAAAATCTACATCAATGGTATTCCCAATGGAATGGTATGAGAGTTTTAAGAAAAGAGCGCACTGCTTTTACAAGGCTGGCTGGTGGATAACACACTAGTAGGCCCTGGGGTTGATGTGTGTCCATGGGTGACGGTGATCATCTACTTTCTAGTAGCCAGCATATGAATAAAAATTGCATTCTTGTAATTGATTAATTATTTAAAAATGTTGCATATTATGCACAAGTGTATTCTGTTTCTGTCATTATTTCTATATTTTGCAAATTGTACATTTATTGGCAAATTGTGAACTGTCAAATATTAACATACCCATTAATAACAGTTTAAAATACAATTTTAAAATGCAGCCATATTTGTTACCATACTTGGTAATTTAAGAAGGAATATTGTTAAATAAGAGCAACTAGACCCAATGTTATTGAAATGATAGTTCATTTCAATAGCATCGGGTCTAATCGCTATAAAATACTTTTAAGCTGAATATGTGAGTCTAGGTATATATTAGAAAAACGGGAAGGGGACTACAGCTTAGGAGTTGTGGACAATCTTTATAGATAATATTATGATGAACATTGATACTCAAAAAGTATTTTAACTTTTTGTTAAATAAAACATAACTATGATAACAAAAAATTATTTATTAATGAAAAACATTATTAACGAATATGTTAGTTTTGAATATGTTTTGACATACTGTATAAAGGAGTATTTGTTTGTAATTAGTGCATTTTAGTTTGTAGAAATTTAAAATTTAATTAAATAGAAAATAAACACACTTATTCCTACTTGTGTGTATATCAGATTTTTATTATATCTATTTATTGATCAGATTCTTGTCCTATAGTTTTTGAATATTTGCTTAGCAGATATAATGTAATGAATTAATTTGCAATAAAGTATAATGGAAAGATAGGAAAAAAACTTGATAACGATTTTGGTTTTCTCTCAATTGGTATTTGAAATAAAGATCAATGGTTTAAGCTAAAACTAAAGTGGTCTAAACTATCATAGCATATAAGATGGGGGAAATAGTTTTTTTTATATTCTATATAAAAATTCAAGGTAATCTTTCATGTTTTATTCACATTTGATTATAATACTTATGTCATTGTATTCAACAAGTTGTTGCCATTTTATAGATAGTGACATAATCCCATTGCTGTAGAAATTATGGCACTTCTGATCAAATAACTGCGACAAATAATTTTGTTAGTCTTCTTTTGATGTTAACCTAACACTACTGAAAGGTATCTGAAGAGACCGAAACAAGTTAAACTCTGAGGGTACAAGATCAGGGCTATATGTTGGCTGCATTAACACTTCTAAACTAAACACTTTCAATGTTTGCTGAGTGGCTGAAGATGTGTGTGGTCTGGCATTATCATGGTGGGAAAACCACACCCTTTCTGTTGATTAATTATGGATGTTTTTCTCTATTTTTTGCTCGAGTATCATCAATTATTGGTGTAGGGATCCAAATTGATGATTTTGCTCGGAGGTAAAAGCTCATAATGAATAATGCCCTTCCAATCCCACCACACACATAACATCAACTTATTGTGAGTTAATCCAGGTTTCACTATAATTTGTAAATCTTGATTGCCTTTTGACCATGATCTTTTTTGCACATTCTTGACGTAAATAATTCATTTTTCATCACCAGTGTTCAATCTTTTCCAAAATAGTTCGTTTTCATTATATTTAAAAAGAGAATTTCAAATGAAGATTCATTAGATTTCTTTCAGTAAACTCGTGTGCAACCCAAGTATTGAGCTTTTTTCAAATGGATTAAAACTATTTTGTGCTCAATTTTCAGCTCTTTGGCTTTATCGTAAGAACTACTATGGCTGATCTAGCTGTACTTTTTCCAAAATAGCATATATTTTATCTGTAGCAGCCATAGCTGCTACAGATAAAATATATGCTATTTAAAGCTCGGTGCATCTTTAACATCAAAAATATTGGATTGAAAATGCTTGCTCCAGTTTTGTGCTTCTCTTGCTGATGCTGCATTAGCTCCATAAATGTCACAATTTTTTTTCGCGGCTTGTGTCGTTTTTTCCCTTTTTTGTAATAAAACTTCAAAATATATCGAGTTAGATTCACTCATTTTGGTGGAGAAAAATACAATAGAAAAATGACGGGGCATCATTCTTTTTTTAAAATGTCATCTATTTAATGATATCAGAATAACCAGATACAAACTGCACAACCAAAGAGACTATTACAATCAGGCCCGCCGCTAGGGGTTTGAACGCCCGTGTGCAATTCCCATTATGCCGCCCCCGTTTAACTATGTCTACCTTTACGATCTAGGTTAAAAAAACTAGGTTAAGGATGTGAAAAAAATAAGAAATACTTTACAACGAAAACTATTCATTTACTTAATTTACAGTAATTGTACTTTTTGCCTTTATGTTGGCGAAATCTGTTATCAATTTTTGTGTCTAAGCTATCTAATATCTCATGTTCAATTGAAACTACGGCTAAATTACTTAGTCTTTGCTGGTGCATTGTTGATCTCAAATAGTTTTTATAATTTTTAACTTTGAAAAGGACCTTTCACCAGATGCAACTGAAACCGCAACGTAAGTAATATTCTTAGTGCTATTGCTGTATTCGGAAATGTTGACATTAAATCATTTGCAAAAATATATTGCAATAGGGTTTGTAGATCATTGGACTGGTGTTCAGTAAAATGCAACTTTAAAGCATTGATTTCATTAAACAAATCTATACCACAATATCTGTGTCACTATTTGAACTGTCTTTTAGCTTCAAATTCAAATCTTTGCAATGTTTCATTAATTAAATCATCTTTGGAGTAACTAAATAAGTTATTATTGGTGAAAAAGCCAAATACGTCGGTAAAAGTTTCCAACTCCTCGAATCTATCCTTTAAAGAAGTTAACGTTTGATCTAGGATTCTAAAATATAGTTTAAAAAACTAAAAACACGCTTTTATAGTGGAATAAACTAAAAAGTAGAAAATAATTTGAATATAGAAATCAATTAATGAACCAACAATAAATATTATTATTGTGAAAAGGGCTTTTCAGAACGGACAAACATGTAGCACCCACGCTTTTCACAATAATAATATTTATTGTTTATTACCTATAAATTAATTTCCAATATTTTTTGCAATCCGTTGTGTTTTCCATTATATTAGAACCATTGTCATAACCTTGACCACGTAAATTTTAATATGCAGGTTTAATTGCGAAAATAAATCTAAAACAAAATTTAATAGTCCTTCACCTGTGGAGCTGGTGATCGGACAGAAACCAATAAAACTTTCGCATGTCGTAACATTTTTAGCTTCACTGTTTAAAATGACATACCTGAGTATAACTGTAATTTGTTCTGTGTGACTTACATCTGGTGTGCAATCTAATATGGTGGAGAAATATTTTGATTCTCTGACTTTGTTCAAGATATAATTTTTTATGGTCGTGCCAAGTAAATCAATGATTTCATTCTGAATTTGATCTCCTAAATAGTGAGTCATGCGAGTTGAATCCAATTTCGAGGCTTTAATTCTGTGAATATGTTCTCGCATAACTGAATCAAAGGTTGCTATCATTTCTATTGCTTTGAGAAAATTACCGTTATCATGCTCATATAATGTTTTTGACGAGCCCCTAAACGCCAGACATTGATGGGATAAAAATTTTATAACAGCTATTATCCTTTCCAATACATCACACCATTGTTTTTTCAGATTCCAATAGTCTCAGTTGCATTTGATTTACAGTAGTTTTGTTTTTAACATATTATTTAGTTGTACCCAACATTTTAAATTTTCACTGTAGGAAGCTTGTTTCGTGTCGTTTTAAGGTGGATGACAAATGTTGCCAATCGGAAAACCGCTGGAGCCGACAAACTACTTACAGTTTTACTGAATATTTTACAACAGAAACAATAAACTGAATCTTTTGACGTAGAGTAAACAAGCCATTCTCTGTTAATTTTTTCTCCATTGGGAAAATTTCTAGAATAATAACTGTTTGCAATTTTCTTCCGTCGTCATTAGCAGGAAAATTGTAGTTAAACAGCTGTACGGGACCACGACTAACCAAAATATTAACAAGGTCATTAGTCATACTGGCAGGCCATAAACTGGGATCATCACCACAATCTAAACAGCTACTTATTGACGACGATAAATTGCTTACAGGTTCTTCAGCAGTACTTTCTCTTGTTTTAGTTTTACTGAAGACTTCCTCTAAAGGACTAATATATCTCTTCAGATACCTCCATAACTTCTAAATTTAAGGCTGCGCTTGTTGAAGCTACGCCAACATTTTCTTGACATTCCGTTTCCCTATTTTCTGGTTTATTTAAAAATTTCTCTAGAGAGCCCTCTAATTTTTTTTTCTGTGCATCTTTTTCTCGTTTTTGCTGTCGAAATTGCGCTCCTGAAAGCTTTTTCCTTTTTTGCGGTTCCTGGAATGTATCGGAAGAGGTAAGCATTTTTTATTTTAATACAACCAATTTTACGTATAACAAATTGTAAAACTTTCAGATATAACTAGGTTTTTCTGGTTAACGAGCAATAATCGACCATTTGACCATTTAGTTGAGGCTAGAAAAAAATCGCAGGAATTCCGTATAAACTTGGTCTCTAACGTTTTTTTTTTATTGTACAACTAAGCCTACGTTTGACCGCGATCGCGCCTGATGGTAAACGACGATGCGGTCGAAGATGGAACGAACACGCAGGCTCAGTAAATGCCTATTCACTCTTGTTTTAAGATCCCAAGGTTGCATGTTTCAGGGAACACAGACGCTGGCAGGTTATTCCATTTCTTAGCTAACTACATATAAACAGCAAAATGAACTTTAAAGTACAACGAGTTTCTGACTACGGGGTACCTTATTCTGTGCGTGAGTGAACCGTGAACACACAAGCATCTGGTCGATTATTTTAACTCGACCAACAAACCATTAGGTACTGGCATTAATTTAGAGTGCATGGAGAAAGCAGGCAGCCAGCGCCAACCTACCTGCACTTTCAGCCCTGACCCATCCATGTTGACAGACCGATTATTCGCAGACAGTCGCTACCACACTTTGCCAAACCAGCGCAGATCGGTACTGACAAAACAGCACTACTTATCGCGATCTGCGGAAAATACTGGCGTGGGTTGGCGGCGGTAGGCGCTGGTAGGTCGGTGAGGCCGGCTGCCTGCTTCCTAGATGAATGCGCCCATAGGCTGATTAAACGGAGTTACTTACCATAATACGATTTTGGCGCCGACGGATGAAATAGATAATTCTCTGAATTATAATCACAATAACCAAGTCAGAATATCATTAATTATAGATACTTTGACTCCTTACGGAACCTATTCAGGACTAAACGAAATAATTGAAGTTTGTTGTTCACTAATCTGTTCGACTTCGCATCGCTTTCGCATGGTGATAAAAAGAGGAATGAGAATAAAGCTCTAAGGGTATTCCCCTATTTCGCGTCGTTTCATAGCATAGAGCATAACACGACCATAGACAATATGTCGACTTTCTTCCGGCAGCCGTCCTCGGGCACGAGCACACCTTACCAACAAGTGTTACGTGTTGCATCTTTGTTCTCTTGAATTTCAATAGATGGCACTGTTTAAAGCAAAAGAAAATAATTGCGCGCCGCTTCATATTTCTTTTGGTTGGATATTTTTTTTAGTATTGTGATGTGACAATGTCTGAATTTTGGTCGTTGATTGCTTGATTTGCCGCCCCCCTGGATGCGCCGCCCGCGTGCATTGCACGCCTTGCACGCCCGCTTACGGCGGGCCTGATTACAATTTTTTTACTTATGAAATATGAAAAATGTTTTTCTTCAACCTAATATTCCCATGTCAATTTTGCAGGTGTGTGTGGCCAAATAATACCCTGGAACTTTCCACTTCTGATGATGGCCTGGAAATTGGGTCCAGCTCTAGCGACTGGCAACACTATAGTCCTTAAGCCAGCAGAGCAGACTCCACTGACCGCATTATATGTGGCACAGTTGTGCAAGGTATGTAAAGTCTAATAAATTTAATTCGCAAATATCAATACTGGTTGCTTACATCCATTTATTTTTATGTTACGGCATAGAGTTGTAAGTTTCAATGCCACATAAAAGTAAGTTGTGACAAATAAAAGAAGGAAATTATTTACAATGAACATCACTTGATTGACCCGACCAATTCTATTTCATCACCTTTATATCTTACCCTTATTTTCGGAATGGCCAAGTTTCTTCAATATTAATAAAAAAAAAACAAACATGTGCACAGTACAACGAATGAAACTCTGCCACTTTGAAGTTAGTCACGAAAGCGTCGCAATGGCTTAAATTAGGAATGCGGGAAAGAAGAAGGAAGGGTTAAGGAGCATTGTACCTGCACACTACATCACTTGCACACAATTCAGAACAGCAGAGTTTGGTGTGATGCACTGTATACTTCATGTGTTAATTATTAACTCACATATGATCGGCATAAAATTAATGGGACATTGTGATAAAAGTTTATTGTTTTGATTGTTTAAAAATTATATTTTGCAACCATTTTCATATTTTAATGGCAACAAAAGTTGCTAGTGACAACACTCATATAATGTACAATTACTAGATACATTGGTTCTTTTAAGGAGAGGATATTAGCTACACCTCACATTGGTTAAATGCATGTTTGAAACTTTACAAGATTCTGGAGGTATATCTACATTGATTCCATCGCATTGTTTTCCTACACTGTGTAAGCAAGTGATGATATATATTTTCTATATAAATAGGATTTTTTTTTATATGTCCAATAATTTTAGTACTTTTCAATATCATTTCCTATATGTAACTTTAGACTATCTTCCTCATATGGGGTAAACTCGAGGCGGCATACACAATCAAAAATCCAAGCCATATGCACTCTTTACACTTACGAAAAATAGTTTTAATTGTGGATTTTTACATGATCCCAATTTTTGCACATAGCGAGTAATATTTTCATATCTAGAAATGTATTTAAGCTTACTAGAAGTCATTGTTAAGTACTCTAGTTTAAATCTAGGACCCTTTAGTATCTTGATCTCATTTACTAATCGTAGGAAGCAGGATTTCCGCCAGGCGTGGTGAACGTGGTACCGGGCCATGGAGAGACCGGAGCTCACATCGTCAACCACCCTGATGTTGATAAGATAGCTTTTACTGGTAATCACATCTATTATTTACTGAAATAAAACCAAATATTACTAAAGGTTCATAATGCCTATAGATATATGTAAAATGCATTTTCTCTGATTAGTTCATCGCATTGAAATTATAGTTTTAAATAATAATCACTTCATGCCAGATATTCTTTATACGGACATGTGTCTAAAACTATGTAGATGTAAAAAATTCTAATAAAACTGTGTAGTAGATGTCAATTTTAATTATTTCATAATTCATTAAACATCTTGATAAATTCTCTATCTTATTTTTAGCAATACTCTTGATTCAGCCTATTTGTATATCTATTCATTTTTTTTAGTCATGTATGTAATATTTGTTAAATTTCCTTCAACAGGTTCGACTGAAGTAGGTAAACTAATCCAAGCAAATGCTGCTAACACAGTTAAAAGAATTACTTTAGAACTTGGAGGAAAATCACCCAATATCATTTTCGGTGATGTCGACCTGCCCAAAGCCGTGGAGGTCGCGCATCAGGCTCTATTTTTCAACATGGGGCAATGCTGCTGTGCTGGTTAGTTAAAATTATATTGATAATCTGGCTTCACTGATTATAATTTAATAGATCTCCATCTAGAATTTAATGGAATGTTGGGAGTACAAGCACCATAGCATTCACAAACAAATGCAACATAATCATTCATAGGTGTACAATACAATATTAACAAATATATTAAAATTTATTTATCTCATTATTACACAGACATAGAATTGAGAGATGAGCACAGAACACTTTTATTTATAATTTATTAAGGATCTCCAACAATAATAAGATTATGAGCTATAAAACATAGTTTTATAGTTGTATGTATAGTTCTCATTAAACATTCATTGAAAAGTTAATAGTTATCTATTCAAAAATAAAATAAAATGTTTATACATTCTTTAAACGAACATGGTAATATATATTTAATTTTAAACAACTGGTACATGTCATCATTAGCGCAACACTTATGGAACTCTGACATAAATTTACATGGTGTAATACACACATCTAAATCAAAATCATATTACCTCGACAGTATTTTAATTATGGGCATAATCTATTTAAAAAACACTAAAACTAAGATTAGTCTGAGGACATAGAACATTAAATACAGTGGAATCTCAATAACTCGGATGTCAAGGGAAATGCAAAAAAATTCGAGTTTTCGACTTAACAAGAACTTCGAGATACATATGACTGTGTCGACAAGGAGCAAACATAACGTTCACAGCTGTGTTACTTAGAAAGTTTCATGAATGTATTCATTCATTGCACGTTTACAAGACAAAAACAATAGATTAGAAGCCCCGAACCCGAACATTCATTTTGGAATTTATTGCTATTATTTCGGGGAATTCCAAATAAGACGTCATTATATTTTACTAATTAAGACTTACGGAGTCTCCTTTTTGAAATTCGAGTTATAAAGTATAAATATGTATTATCAATATTTCGTAGGGAAATAACATTTTGTTCGAGTTACAAAGTCTAAATAATTCGAGATACCGCATATTTAGAGGTTCATCGGAAGGGCATGGCAATTTTTTTCGACTTACTGAGGATTTCGACTTAACGAGGTTCGAGTTATTGAGATTCCACTGTAACCTTAATTTATTAAGTTAAATTATAATATTGCAAACTTTTCTCATATGAAAGCAATAAGTTGCTGTAAAGTTTATAAGTAATAGTACGAATTATGATACAAAAACATCACTGTACGAAAGATGATACATAGTAAGTCCTATGTACTTCCTTGCTCAAATCTAAAAAACATTTAATCTAATTGTTTTTGTTTTTAGTTTTATTGTTTTTCTTTTCAATCCATCATCAGATTGTGCCTTGAAATGATAACTGCTAAATAATCAATGTTGTTATTTTTATTCAGTAGCAAATCATGTGCGATTCAAAAATATTCAATATGCAAATTTTATTATGCAGTATTTAAAAATCAAAATATGCATAAAAGTAGTTTCTATATTAATACTTTCTTATTGTAAAGCTCATTCAGTGCATCATGTTTTGAATTGAAAAACCAAATACATATATAATCAAAAGGTTATATTATCAGAATCTATTTGACATATAAACTTTTTTATAAATTTTTGCTAATAGACACATTCTTTTAGATTTTCAATTTAAAATGTATAATATGGTATATGATATTGGTTATGGCAATATGGATGCTACAAACATTTACTGATACTTCTTACATAAAAATTAATCTTGTTGAACACTAAACTCGCAGTTTTCTCAATCGCCGCTATTTGGCGCTGATGTCGATTCTCCTATTTACAATTTTACCATCTTGACAGGTTCTCGTACATTTGTGGAAGAGAAGATCTATGATCAATTCGTGGAGATGTCGGCGGCGCGCGCTAAAAAACGCGTCGTTGGGAATCCATTCCAAATGAACGTGGAGCAAGGGCCACAGGTACTTTTTTAAGTATATTTTTGAAGAAAAAAATTTAACCTTTTGTTCATTTTCACTGAACTATCAGTATAGCTACAGCTTATTTTCATGTGATGTAAAAAATAACTGTTTGTAAGTGAAATAAAAACATCAGTAGCTGTCAAATTATAAATATCTAATAATCTGTTTTGCAAATTGAATTACAACTTGTAGGAATACATTCATATTACACAGTTTTAAAACTTGCCTCCTCTGGTATAATTTGCATATTTGCTTTTATTCTTACAACTAACCATTGCACAACAAAGCATTTTTATGTGGTAAAATAAATTAATGTTGAATATGTGGGAACAACAGTCGGTGACACCTTCCACTGTTCAGACTAAACAAGTTGCATCATTTATAACTACTTATGTAATCCATTAAATGTCCACATCACATTTATATCTTACATAAATTTGTTAATTTTTTGACATTGTCAAATTGTAACTTTTATATACTTTGTCTAGACACTGATCTAAATCTTTTCATATTCATAAAATGAATTTGTCTCATAATATGTATATCTTTTTAGATCGATGAAGAACAACAAAACAAAATCCTCAGTCTTATAGAGTCTGGTAAGCAGCAGGGGGCGCGCCTATTGACTGGTGGCAAGAAACATGGCGATAAAGGATACTTCATCGAGCCCACAGTTTTCGCTGATGTACAGGACAACATGGACATTGCTAAAACAGAGGTGTGTGGATATAAAGAATATTGTATTTTTCATGTCATTAGGTATTTCTGACAATTTTAAAATTTGACACATAAAAAAAATACATATAATACCCTTATATTATTGGTTTGATTACTGATTGGGATCAGAGAAATTTTGTATATATGTTGTGAAGTAAAACTGCAATTGAAAAATTATGGCAATCAAATACATGTGTGCACAAAAATAGAGGTACTATCTATCCTTATAATTCATAAGTTATACTTGAATTTAGACTAATATGATTCATTGTATCACATATGTTTGACTTTTCCAGGTTTTGTAATTTATTAAAATTAGAAGACTGCTAACACGCTTTTTTTCTAGATCTTTGGGCCGGTGCAGCAGATCATAAAGTTCAAGAACGTGGAAGAAGTAATTGAGCGCGCCAACCACACGCTTTACGGACTCGCCGCCGCCGTTTTCACTAAAGACTTGGATAAGGCAAATTATATGATTCAGGTTAGCTTCTGAACACAGATTTTACTGTTACCTTTAAGCAGCTGCCTATAAAAAGTGTTATTATTTAAACATCCTACTTCAATTTAACAAGTGAAAACTTTGAAAGTGCAGCCTTATCGCAGAATAGTAAGTCATAATTAAATGTTGGCTTAAAAGCCAAAAATTTATGGAATGTGCTTAATCATGTGGACTTGTCTCGCGTTATGTTTTTTTAATAAAACAAATAACAATTAGGTAATTAATTGTCTAAGCAGTGGTGTGATTTGAAGGAAGCTTATTAAGAGCATGTACTTCCCATTTACATCCCTACTAATGTACAGTACAAAACACGAAATTGCCTTTGTGAAGTTAGTCCCGCAGGCGGAAGTCGGGAAGCGCTGAACCAGAGTGGCTGTATATTAAAGCTCAAAAGCTTGTATATTTGAATGTACTTATCTCTGGAATTACCAAGGCAATTTCGATAATTCTTTTGCATTAAGTAGCTAATTTGTAGAGGAACGTTATAGGCACCCGTCATATACCAAATGTTACATTAGGAAATAATATAATATTTTTTATAGGATGGGTGTTTTAACATGAAATTTCCAGACTCAAAGCATGTATGTTTTTAACAATTGTTATACAAGAGCGAGTGCCCTGTATTGACAATATATCATATGCCATCTAAAAATATTTAACTGACAATGTTAGTATATACTAAACGTATTCTTAAATGCCTTTTTTTTATTACTCACGATTGAGATCAAAGGTAATGAAAAATTTTGTTCTCCGTAAAAATGGAAAGCTAGTTTACTGTCATATCTCTTTCTGTGCGCACTGCAGGGTCTTCGCGCAGGCACGGTGTGGGTGAACGACTACAACGTGTTCGGCGCGCAAGTACCCTTCGGCGGCTTCAAGGAGTCCGGGCTGGGCCGCGAGAACGGCGCGTATGCGCTCAGCAACTACACCGAGGTGAAAGCGGTGGTCGTCAAGGTCACCGAGAAGAATTCTTAAATTGCCGCCCTGAAATTTAATAAATCAAACTGACAGTTATACTGAGGTATTATGGTTTAGAAATTACCAACATTGCCATGTAAACTTGTATAAGACTTATATTACGTACTAAGAAGAAAATTTCTGGCCAACACTAAGAGAAAGTTGTTAGAAGCTTTAATTGATGCTTAATAAATATTAAAATTGTATTTTTTTTTTAATTCTAAGCTAGATTTGTTGACAAAATAGCGAGTCAGTAGAATTACAATAACATTTTAATTCCCTATAGTTTGACAGTGAAAAAATATTCAACTTGTAAAATTGTCAGTACCAAATTATAACTGAGACTAGAATTGAATATCCTAATGCAGATGTCATAAAATCAATTTTTATTTCCTGTTTTTAGCTCAGTAAATAACCTTTATTTTTACGATGTGCTTCCATAGAATTACAGTTTGATTATTCTAAATTTTGAATGCACTAAATTTATTAGAATAATTAAATATTATTCTTGATTTTTTGCTAGGTATGTTTATTAGTAACTGAGTTGTATATCTTTAAACTAAGAGACTTTTTTAGAAATTTTTAATTTTAAGAACATGATTCTCTAAAAACTAAAAATTAAACAATGCTCTTAGTGATAAGCCAAAGCATGTTACCATATTGCTATAATAATCATTTGAATAATATAAATACTAATAATGTACATAATTACAATCAAATTCTTACAGAAAAAAAAAACATTTTTTAATGCAAAAAATTAAAATACAATACTCGTTTATTATACCATAATAAAGTAATCTGTAAGATTTGACACAATGTATGGACAATTTATCAAATCTTACAAATTATGTTTACGAATTCATTTCTTACTTTTGGTGGGACCCGCCTTTAGTTCTTCCAAAGTATTGTGTATTCTTTTAGTCCTCTGTATTGTACAGAAATTATTTTTTTTTGTCTGATGCATTTAATACTTCTATGTCATGGAGAATGCCATATTTTAGCTTTTTGCAAACATTTATTCTTGGTTAATGTTGTTTTACAGAATTGTTATATCATGAAATGCTGTAAATGTTATTCTAATTGAAATATATATTTTTGTAACATAATTCGTTTTTTCTTATCAAACCAATGCAAATTTTTTTAATTTTGACAAGTATATATATATATACATATATTTATGAAATAAATCTCATTTATTTATATATGGAACAAACTCTTCACCATCTTCAGAAACTCGAGGAATTTAAAAAGATTGGGAAGTTCCTGTATTCAGTCCAATTTTTGAAAATCGGACTGAATCGAATCATCGAATCTTGACGTTTCAGGGTTCTAGGGTTACATTTAGACCATTTTCTAATTGATCTCTGTATGTATATGTGTGTATGTAAACCTCTCATAACTTTTAAATGGATTAACTGATCAAAACTCTGTCAAAAGACACTCAGCTTACTAAAAATTTGAACTAATTTAGCCTGGTTGATTTTGAATAATCTCAAAAATTTAATTTTTTTTTTGAAATAACGTTCAGACTACTATACCGATCGATACCGAAATCTAATCAGCTTCATTCCTCAAAAAGTTGCAAAGATTTGCACAAACTGCATAAAAATCAGTTTTTTTGGTCAACATAGAAAATTTCCAAAAACTATATTTTGTAATATTTTTTAAACTACTCCACCGTTGAGTTTTAAAAACTAATCGGCACTTCTCCTCAAAAAAAATGTTACTTGAAAAATCGATAGATTTTCTTAAAAGATACTCCCTGACCTGGCAGATGTTCTGCCTTGTATTTCTTATAGGTGGCTTCCCTTATAGTTAATCCCCACAGCTCCACCAGCATTGACATAGAATGAAATCCTTCATCTTTTGTATTGATTGATACCAATTTCATTAGAATCGGTATAATAATTCAGTCCGATAGTATTAATAATCACGCGGACTAACAAATAAGCTATACATCTCGGAGATAGAATAGCTTTGTATCAGTTTAAGAATTATTAATTTGGTTTAGTAGTACAAATACGCAGACGAAATCAAGGACTGTTAGATTCTGTTGGCGTGTTCATGAAATTTATAATAATATAACTGACTCCGATCATAGGGTTATTTCACATTAGATGCACTTAATTAAATACCGGTGACCCGTATATTGAGTGAGAGTTGCCCAGCAACTTAGACGAGAAGCTGCCTGTGAGAGACTACAAGACTGAAGGTGCCGGTTGGGATCGCCGCCGGTGCTGTGGTGCATATAGGTGGAAGCAAGGGCTTTACTATTGGCCGCCGACCACGTCATAACTTCCCTCAGAACATCGGCCGGCGCCTCTTACCTTATAAGACAAAGAATTTGTTCCCGGGCCGCGTCCTGGGAAGGTGCCGTGTGCAGCCTGAGCCCGTCGCGCGATCGCTGACGCATCTTCCGTGTATGCGGTACAACCGCTACAAGGACTGATACTAGTTTTTTTTTTTTTTGGAAACCTACACGAGTTTGCGTACAACATATCGCCAAAGGTTTTATTGTAGTCAGATCAATAGATTAGGCACGCATAGAGCACATACAAACTTGCCTTACTTTTTATTTATATAGATTTTTGGAATAAAATTACATTTTTTTTTTAATTTAAACTACCGTCCAATTCCAAAACCTAATCACCTCTTCTCTTAAAAAAACGGCGATCGCCGTAAAGCACATCAAAATCGCTTGGTTCGTTAGAGAGACGTGAGCGAAAGATTCGCTAAAATATTTTTCTTTGTTAATTTGTAAATAGATTAATATTTGGTACCCAGTCACATTTTTATACTTAAAAAAAAAACCGCGTCCAATATGGCAAAACCATCAAAGTTGAATGACGCGTTCGAAAGATATTGTAGTCGAAAAATTAAGAAATGGCTATTTTTAAACAGATCTAGGTTATTAAACTCGGAGCTTGTAGAGCTCTAAAAGTACTAAAACTGATATTTTAGCTTTGAGCTCGACAATAGTATGCACTTTCAGGAATGTTAAACAGGGTCAGACATCGTTAACTCGGTAGGCCTCGAAGATTTGAAAAACTTTTAAAATCATTGATTATGAAAAGCCCAAAAAATTACAGACAAACTATATTATTAAAATCGAGAAGCTAAAAAACACATTGATCAATAAGCTTTAAGAATAACCTGCAGGGTGCACAATTCTTCAAATTTTTATTATTTACTTTCATAAACTCGCAAGTGATTGTTAATATTCATGTAAATCTTAGCATATTTTTTTTTATTTTAATTGGACTTTATTTTTGTAAAAGTAAATCAAATTTCAATTTTGATTAATCGATCATTGGAGGAATTTGATATTATCACAGTTTGTTTGGGAGACATTTTCTTCACTCGCTGCGTGACACCTTAGGATTATCGACTTTTCGGAGGTTCATATACCTACAAAAGAGACCCGTGGTCTTTTTTATATCTATATAGTATAGAATATATACTATATTTCTTACAGTATAGAAGAAATAATATAGAAAAGAAACAGTAACACATAATAATATGACCATAGTGTTGTGTACTACAATTTACAATAAGCTACTAATTAATTCTGTTAATATTAAATAGAGAACGTGCGGAAACTATAGACAGCAACACAATAGCCGACAGTAGCGCCACAGCGTGAATAAATGAATAAACTTTTCAACCCTGTCACCATATATGAATATGAATATATAGAGCCTGTTACCCAAAAAATGGGAAGATAAATGTCGAATTAATTCAAACCAGAGGGCGCTTTCTCTTTATAAAAAACAACTATTAGATTATGTGGATAGTTTATTAATTTCTTGTTTTCCAACAATAATCAAACAATAGGCTTTAAAGTGTAATGAAATAAAATAAATAATTAAACGTTTTCTAAAAATCTTCATATAATATAATTGGGAAAATATTTTATGAAGAGTAAATTTTAAATTATTTAAGCATTCTAGATTATGTCGAAATCAATTTACAGAAAATGATTTTGAAACCTTTAAAATGAACGGTGAATTATGATTTATGTAAACCTTATATATATAAACATAGAACCATTTAGAGATTTGAGTTGCAGCAAAATAAAAAAATATTATAAAATGGTTGGACCTAGAAGGCCATTCCTAAATCTTGTCGTTAAGATATTTATTCATGTGTAAATGATCTCCTCGAGTTCAGATGCATAGTTTTCTCAAAGATCAAAGACATAGTTTTAAGCTTATTGAACATAAACATTCGACCCAAAAGTTAACCTTATAGGACATTCTTAAAACATTCGAGCTCAAATTTTTCAAAAAATACACCTAGCAGTCAATTATAGAATTTGAGTTCAAAGTTGCAACAAGAGAGACTTGGCAGCGTTTTCAGGCTCTCCGAACTCAAAAGCATAATTTTAATACGTTTGTAGCTCTTCAAATTCAAACATTTAAATTTATACGTATTCAGCTGGCCCGGCAGACGTTGTTTTGCGCTTTCTTGTAGATGACTTGCCCATATAGTTAATAGCTGCATCAGCATGGACGTAGAATGAACTTTTTTTTCCAATTATATCGATCGAAGTCAATTTAAATCACGGTCTTGTTTTCGATTCCGATCCCAGTCACACTTTTGATTCTAATTCCGTCTCCACCCTCGTTTACGACCCCAGCCCCGTTCTCAATTTCGGTCCCGGTCCAACATTCTATTCTGATCCTGGTCCCGTTCTCGATTCTGCTCTCTGTCCCACTTTCAATTCCGATTCCGCTACCAATCACAATTCCGATTTGAATTAAGCTGGAGTCTAGTATCAAAATAAAGTATAGGCAGTAGATATTACTTGAGGATAATGTAGCTTCCTACGAGTAAAGGAATTTTTAGAAACGGTGTAGTAGTTCGGTTCAATAATACAAGTACATGGTCGAAATCGGCTACAAACCTTAGTAGGCTATAATACTAAGTATAATACGAGACATCCCAGTCACACTTGCTGTCGCCCAGTAGCTGTCGCCCACGGCTCCTTCCTTGTGAAAATAAAATGATTTCCTGCATCTTTTGCATTGGCTTATGACACTGTGGTCCATACATTCGTCATATTTCCGATCCAACTCCTCATCCTTAGTTTCCTCTCGATTTAAGTCTAATACCGATTTTGCTTCCAATCTCGATTCCGGTTCCACTTTTGATTAAATTCTATTAAAGTATTCTATTTTTAAGGGTTTTTTATCACACAGAAATATTATAAATATATCGCGATAAAACGCACCCTAAATGTAGCCTAGCAAGCTTCTCTACCTTCCATTGAAAATCTCATCGTGATATGTTTAGCCGTTCCGAAGATACCCCGGACAAACAGAGAGACAGACAGATGCAAAGAGTCATTTTATTTTGTACAAACCTTGTACCTGATAATAAGGAACACAACAAAAAAAGAATTATCCAATTGGTGCAGTTGTTCGGAAATGATAGGCGTACATACATTTTGACGATTCATTTTTATTTATATAGAAGATATACAAACACAAAGCTTTTTTTTAAATATTAAATTAACATATCAATCGAATACGTTGTCCGATTCTGATTTGCTTTACGGCATTCAACGCAGTTTTTTAAGCGAAGAAAGTTGACCGATACTAAACATCAATGCACCAAGAACCTTATAAGATTATTTTTTTAATAAATAATAAAATCTTTATTTTGCGAATGTTTTATTATATCTCTCGAACAAACTAACTGAGTTTGATATAGTTTACAATGATTTACGTTTCTTTCTAAGCAGAGGAGCTAGTTAACTTTTGCAACTTATCGATACAGTAATTTAAGAAATATTCTACAAAATCCTTTGATACATTTTTCAACACGTACAGACGCACACACGCACGAAAAATTTCTTTCCAACATCTTTTCAACAAATCAACCAGTTTTAATGCATTTAGTGACGATCAACGTTGTTTTTAAGAAGAACAACTGGGCAGATTTTCGAATTTATCGGTAAAGCAGCTTACAAAATATGGTAAAAAAAACGCTTTAAAAAATTTCTCTAACGATATCTCTTGAATAAATCAACCGATCTTTATACATGTTGCGACAGTCCATACAACTGTTTGGGGGAAAGATCTGATTAGATTTTGATATCAATCGGTAAGATTAGTCTAAGAGTTATTAAAAAAAAAAAAAATTTAAAAACTTTATTTTTGAGGTTTCTCAAAATCTACTGGGAAAGATTAGTTCGAAATTTTTAAAATTTATAGTTTAGTGGGCCTCTCCCAAAAGTCGCAAACTGCGTTTCGATCGGTTAATAAGTTTGAAAACTTATGAGAGGTTCAGTGTCGGACTGGTCATATAGTCGAGGTGGCGTTTGTCGGTCGGGCCCCGGCCTGTGCGGGCCCTACCTCACCTACCCTCAGGCTTTCAAACTACATACACAATAGTTCATTCAAATCTAGAGAGAAATGAAACAGACATATTCGAAAAACGATTGACACCAAGACCATCCCTGAAACTTCCCGATGTTTAGCTCAGAGATGTGACTCTCTTGTACATTATTGAGCTCAAAAATTATAGTGCGTTTTTTTTTGTTTTTGAACAACAGTATTTACCAATTAATTACATTGTAGAATTCGATGCCGTTTTTTAATACAAGAACGATGTTTTTTCAACAGTATTACTCTATCAAAAATTTTGAAAGTTATTTGAAAAAATGTTTTTTTTAAATCTTTTTGAAGGCTTTTAAACGAAATAACCGATTTTGAGGTAGTTTTTCCGATGTATCAAGTAGTAAATGTATTAAAATTGATATGTTAAAAAATTGGAAAGTCAGTTGGAAAAAGCACTTTTTTAGAAATTTTTGGTCGGCGGCAACTTTTAAACTAATCTTTGCTTTGTGATATTCAACGAACGTTTTTAACTACTAAAATTGTGTATCTCATCAACCCTTATCGAAGGCTTCTGGGGGCCCTTAAATTCATAATACTACCCGGGTCCTTCAAGTCCAGCCCGACCCTGGAGATGTTTACACACAACAACACGTGAACGCACGCGTGCACACACACACATAAGGCATACAGGCATCACTCGGAAAATGGTCAAAATACGAACGTAGAACTCTAAAACGTCAAGATCTGGTGAAAACTCGTATTTGAAAAATCGAGGTGAAAACAGTAACTTTATGAAAGTTTTTCATTGCGGGAAGTTAAAAAAAACAAAACGGCATTAGAAAGCAAAATTATATTGTTAGCGATTTCTCTCAATTTTTGACAAGAGTTCCGAAATCGTTACTACAAAGAAATGCAGTACAGACGAAAAAAACTACGTTGTTAAACTTCTCTCCATGTTTCCAGCATATAATAAGTATAAGAACTTTAGGGGCCTATAACTAGAGAAACAAATAGGTATGTCAACTATTACTCTTAAAAAAGTGCACCAACAAGAGCGTACCTATGTTCATAGCATATAAATCCTTTTTTTGAGAAGCGCAGTTTCTCAGCAATAACTCAATAACGGTATATACATGTTCCAAACAGTCTTCGTTGAAAGTATTAACTCTTCGTTATTCTTTTTACACTTTTTGACGTAGGCTTAGAAAATAGAGGGGGACACAATTTCTGAAACTTTCAGAGCGATTATTTCCGAAATTATTCACGTAATAAGAAAAATTCCTTAAAAACCCTAGTGTTTTTAAAAGAACTGTCGAAATATGTGCTACACGTTGATGTTTGCTGAAAAAAATAAATCAGCTTTTGTAACATTTATTGAGCGCCTCCCCTAGAAATATTTATTTTTGTTATTTAACTACGAAACTTCATCCGAACTTAATTCCGAATTTCATTACTATACATCTGGGAGTTTTTGAGTAAAATGCCTGTGACATACGGACGGACGGATATGACGAAACTATAAGGGTTCCGTTTTCGCTATTTTGACTTGGAACCCTAAAGAGACATATTGGCAATAAAATCTCCAATGGACAATTATTTTAAAAATTTCAAAATAAGTATATTTTTTCAATAACACGTAAACAGCATAATACTAGAATTTTGCAGCAATCTCCGTTTTTTGGTTTCCGAGCCAAACCCTAAAAATGATTACTCTCGTTCAATTACAGTATCCTGCCACAATCACTTGTAATATAACTGTTACTAGCAGTTATAGACGGGAAAGTAAAGTCTGATTTTTTCTGTTTTAACAGTTATAAAAGATATGTACTTCGGTATATAGCCTACCTATAAAATATCCATACATATTATGTATCTGCGTGTGCGCATGTGTGAATCTGAATATGGTTCTAATATTCTCGCATTTCGCTAGGTGTTTTAAAATTGACGCCTGTATCAATATACAATCAGGATACACATTCAACATTATAAAAATTACAATTTTTTTAATAAAGTGAGCCCTGCAGATTATGGTATTTTTAGACGGAAGCCAGTTATTAAGATATACACCAATAAAAAAAAATGTAAATCACTTCTAATGGTAAATTGATTGAAAGTGAATTTGTATTGAATAATAAACACAAAATTTTGTCAATTTAAGTCGGCCACTAAATTCTTTAAGAACTCATACTTACATATGTTTATTGCATTTATACTTATTTCGTTTTTCATTCAACGTTTGCATGTGAAAACTATTAGTAGAAAAATAATAGGATTTTTTATCATCGGATTTATACTTGTCTTTACAATACTGTATTGTATTGTGTATTGAATACAGGTCATCTAATGGTGTATTAGACCATCCACAAATTCATTTTGACACAATATTTTTACTTTATTTTACCATTTTAATAAATATTTTGACATTTGGCACTCAACAACACAAATACTTATTGACAAATAGCATTTTACATATGATAAATCAAAAATTTCAGATTTATGCCACTGCAGAGCTTCCTCCGACACACATTCTCTAAACTTTAAAGATAACTTGCAGATTCTCCTTTAACTTTTCTCTAGAAGAATATTTCTGGTTTGGGGTACCACAATGCTTAATTAAACAAAAATTAAAGACTATATAATATGCAACTGATTTATTGAAAAAATCTAAAAATCAACACCACACAGAATTACAACTTCGGATAATATCCAATAAATCTCTAAAATACTTATAACTTTTGGTTTTAAAAACAGGACTTTAATAAATAACTATAAAATAAGAAAGTAAGTGAAAATTACACAATGTTTAATACTCGTCTTAATGAAAAAACAGTGACACTATCCTAATACACATATTCGAAAATGTTAAAGATAGATACAAAAAAAAGCTGATTCAGTCCAATGAAATCGAATCGATCTGATCGCGCAATAAAGTAAAATATGCTTAAGTATTATATTTCAGATAGACTAAGTACAAAATGATCACACACTAGGAATGCACCGAGTAGCTTAATCTAAAAATCACATAGCCTTTTAAAATGCACAGTAAATTGAAATGTTAAAAAGATTCATTTTACAATCTAAACGTTCGCTTTTGTCATTGCCATAAGTTTTGGTTATTTTGTACTTGCAGTTTTATTCTAATGACAGGAAAAGTCATTTTAACAATATTGGTAAATTTGTTGATTCTAACTGATAAAATAATGCCCAATGTAAGAAAAGATGTTAAAAATGCTATGTATGATTTGAGTTGACTACGATATATATAAATGCCTACACAAAAAATATGAACCATTGTTATATCACATTACAACTTAGCAAAATGTACTGGATACCATCATTACAAAGTAAGTTATGACCTTTTTTATATTATCTATCACCAATCAGCAATGGACATACAATTTATGAATTTTTACTTGATGAAATCACTCTATGTATAATTTCTCCTTTCCAAAATCTTGATCCAGCAATTCTTCGTTTATAGCAGACAGATTCTCCTCTGATATTTTCTCGAGGCAGCCGCAAAAGAATGAGCCTTTAGCCACGTCTTCTTCTATCTTCCTCTCGAGCTTTTCAAATTCATCATCGGCCTGACATTTCAAACTCTCGTCCGACGACGAGTCCTGGTAACACATCACGTTCTCTATGTTCAGTTCCACTTCGTTAGCTCGCTCGCCCGTCTTTATCAAAGATGGAGTACTGCTGCTCAGATATCTGGTATTCTTATCGATAGTTCTATTGAAAATCTCCGAGTTAGGTCTTCGCTGATCCTTGGACTCGCTCCGGTCGGTCGTATTATTTTTGTTGATTTGCGACCGGCTGCGCTTCTCTTTGGGGAATACGCGTTGAATCCTCTCTTCGACCAGAGAGATACTCCTCTTGAACACGACAGTGTCCTGGGCCTCGTCGCGCGTCACCCCGTCCAGCGCGTCCCTCGACTCCGTGTCGGAGTTGTCGCACTTGAAGTATATGGTGTCGCAGCCGTTCTCCTGTTTGACTTTTATCAGACAGCAGTCGTCCTCCTTCTCGCAGAGTATCTCGTGCAAAGAGCCGTGCAACGGTATCAGTTTAACTTTGCCGCCGAAGTTCTCCTGCATGTGGGTCGAGAAATCGTCGTCTATGTAAAGGTCTTCAGTACTACGGGCTTCCTGCATAGAATAATTTAAAACTAAGTATTTAATGCCAAATATAAAAAAAAAAACTTATTTATTTTATTATTATGAAGGTAATCTGCATATTGTGCTCAAAACTTTAGAAAACGATTCCATTAATATGTGGTATGTGACTCTACGCAATTAACTTAAAAGTTTCATTTTTTGACATTTTTTTTGATATATGATATGATAGAAAATTTGGTATGAAAAATATTAAAAAAGTTTTGTAAATACGAAATTTAAAAAGATAAAGAATTAAATCAGAAAATTGTCTTATTTAATTTTTGATTGAAAATCCTTATCTGCAAAGCAGATTTCTTCATTTCAAATAAATTCAAATTAAAATATATCTTTATTTCATAAAATATGAACATTTGAAATATGTCACAATCTATTAAGAATTTACATTTTACTACCTAGCTTTACCACTCTTTCGGAAGGCAGTTTTCCCTCAAGAACGAGTAAAAAACTTGAGGGTAGCTATTTTCAAATTTAGATACATTATGTTACACAATCAATTATACATAAATTTGTAAAATAAAGAAACAAGCCCACTAGAAGTCGAATTGATTGTGTCCATGAATATTTTTACTATAAATATTCACAAATGATGTAATACTCTTTTTTAACTAGCAATTGGTTAGTAATGATTTTAAATTTGTTTAAGGATAGATTTTATATGGTTTCAAAGACCTGCGCACACAGAGCCCTATAAAAGTATTCATGATTTTATCTAGTCGACTCACAAGCAAACACAGTTTATTTTTATTTCTTGTATTCAATATATGGACAAATCCCTATTTTTTCTTTATGGTAAAATTAACTATTTATCAAACAATATTGTTGAGTTAAATAAGGCAAGAAAATTGTCATTAATTGCTAATCTAATGAGATAATTTTGTATAAAACAATGATATATAAAATTATTAATTATATATGTAAATGAACAGCACCGCGTCACTTATCTCCGTAATAGGATTTCTATTCAATCTCTACTAGTAATTTTCAAAAACATAACCTGGTTCATAAAATTTCAATTTAGTATATAAAATATATCATGCACTTTGTGTCATCAATGCAATCTGAATGCGCGCAGACTTTGGCAACAATGCGTAACTAAGTCGTATTGCGTGCGAATAACCGTTGACGTCAAATCACAACGAAAATGCAACTCTGGGTACAAGAGTCGTGTTCTTTCCTAATGGCATCGTATTCACACTGAAAGTATATTAACCATATTGAAACACTCACTGATACTAATTAAACTCATCGTTCGCGTTGCATTCTCGAGTTTTTTCCTAAACGAAATGCGCGTACGCTTTTTCGTCGCGTTGAGTTCCTATTAAGACGCATGACTGATCGAGAATCCGAAGGAAGTAAACGGTGGGGAGAACAGCGGCAACATCGCACCAAGCGCACTAAATAAATTATACAGATCGATTTGTTAATACTTATTAAAGTTATTTATTTTTTTGGTCCCGTTTATTGTTAGTTTTATTATGTTTATTGTAATTAAAATATGTTACTCTATAATGGGAAAATGTGGCGTAGTGATCTTCATTCACATACCGTATCGTAAAAGAATTACCGAAGTTGGATAAATATAATCATCGAAAATGATGATGGAAATAACTGCAATGATAGTTTCACAATTTACACCATTTATATACATACAAAAATATTCTTACCTGTAAGGCGTTGAAAGCCTGACATCTTTTTAAAGAATTAGTCTGATAATCATCTAATGATTGTGTATCATCAGAGTTGTTAGTCTTGTCCTTGGCCGAGCTTGTATCACAAATAGTAACGTTCACACAATTATCTAAAACTTGGAGACAATTTTCCCCGTTCCTGCTGAAAGTGATTTGGAGCAGGGGCTTGTTGTTGCCGTTGATTTTAACTCTGGAGAAGGATTTCGAAGGGCTGTCCTTATAATGCGCGTGCACTTCTGTATGTTCGGCAGCTTTCAGAGCTTCCATTATATTAACCGCTCCCTTGTTAATAACATTCTCCTGAGGGCATGCGGGAACGTTTTCAGATGTCTGGGTGAATTGACGGATTTCTTTTCGGATCAGTTCCTTAATGAACTCTTCTATTCCTGTCGTGTCTGTCGCTTGATCAATTTTAAGCTCCGAATTCGATCTTTCTGGTGTTACGCTAAAAAGTATAGAATATTATCAATTATTTCTTTGCAATATTTAGTTAGGTCTTGTAGTTTATTTGAGCATGATATAAAAACCTTTATTTAAATCATTCAATAACAAATAAAAAATTATTTAAACTTTTATTATCTTATTTTATTATTAAAAGATTAATAGACTTTAATCAAAAGTGGCCGTTATTAAATATTTTTTCTGAAAAATGAAATGGGGCGATAATTTAAATTAATAAATTTTTATTAATTTAAATTATCGCTACATTTGTAAAGATGTAGCGATACATTTGTAAAGATTTGTACATCTTTACAAATGTATTGATGTTTGATTTGAAAATCCGTCATATTTTAATAACTAATAAAAGTTCAGAAAACATTTTTACGATTTTATCATTTTGACCCAGGTTACGATTTTTAAGCTTATATATGGTGTCAAATCATTGAACATTTGCTTACGTAATATTTGAGGTAGACTTAAAAATAATTATGTGCTGGATCTATTGTTTCAAGTACTTGTACTAGAATTTATAGTCATACTTAACAATATTGAAATTGTTAAGTATGACTATATTGAATAATAAATAGGTCGCATTTACGTTTTTTAATTTGAAAAACTAAAAAGTGAAAAATAATTCTTAATATGAGCTGAAAAAAATAATTAACAATGACGAAAGATACTAAAAAAAAGCGTGGGGCGCTTTGTGCCACATTTTCCATTTATAGAGCTACCCACGCTTCGAGCCGAATTTTCTGTATATAGAGCAACCCACGCTTTTTCCACAATAGTACTAGTATTTTTCGTCATTGTTCATTATTTTTTTCAGCTCATATTAAGAATTATTTTTCACAATTTAGTTCGATTGATTATTAAAAATTTGTAATTTTTAACAATACAACAATAGTTGAATTGATAATAATGTTTACTACTGTTACTAAATTCTATTACATAACAGTAATAGAATTTAGTAACAGCAATATGCCACTTGCTCTCACGCAGACGATACGTGACGAAATTATTCGATCCTGATCAGGATATTGAGATAAACTTATCACATTATTATATTGTCATTTCTCCTTGATACGTATGAAAAGTTTCAAATTAATCAGACTTCTAGAAATTGGTGAAAATTATGCTCAAAGATTCCGTTACACACATACATACATAGATAGATACAACCCAAGCTTATAAAAAAGCGTGTCAATAAAATTATGGGAATCGCCATACAATCACATTTGGAATTTTAATTGGTCAGTCATAATATTTCCTATATAATTTAAATACATATCTTCATCCATAAAAATAGTTGTGAATGGTTAAAAGCGTTGCCTTCGTAATCAGCAAGCCTAGCATGACGCTTTAGTGAAGAGTCTCTCTATAGAACTATCCTTCTCACGCCAACGTAGTGAATGAAAGGGACTATTCTATAGACTCTGCATTGCATTGCATTTTGACCAAGGGAGAAATGACCAGTGAGTTTTTGATGAGCTGTCGGTTTCGAACGTGGTCACCGTGATGAAAACAGTCGTAAGCAGTCCCTAAACCACACCGGACCTCAAAAAAGCAAGGGTGGGTAGTAGTGTAAGTCTATGACAATATCAATCAGTAATGTATATTATTATCGTTTCAAAAATAAGAACAGGAACACATGTAGCTCTCTACACACTGTTACTCTATAATGTTGGTTTTTCAACAAAATTAAAAGTTGAATGAAACCAATTACCAAATTATAGATGTTTGTTGTTCTGCATCTTTGGTCTGGAGGTTCATACATTTGGCTATGACCCTACGAACTTGACAGAACTGCTCCGACTGAATACCTGATGAAATAAAATATGAATTTAAAACTGGAAAAGGTCATTTAGATTGAAGTTTCAAGAAGATTTAGGATATTATAAGATCAGAGTAAAAGTTTTTTCCTATTTCATATACAAATTTAAGATAATTATTTTCTCATATTCTATTCACATTTAATTATTATTACAAACACGCACACGCGAAAGCGCACGCATTCACGTATATGCCATTTTGTTCAACAACTTGTTGCCATTTTGTAGGTAATGAATAATCCTACTGCTTTAAATTTTGGGACTTCTGATCAAAAAATGCGATAAATAGTTTTGATTCCTACCTACCTAAAGAATTCTGAAGAGACCGAAACAGGTGAAAATCTGAGGGTATGAGGTCAGTATGGATGCATTAATACTTCTAAAACAAACTCTCTATATATTTGCTGAATGGCTAAAGATATTTACCACTAATATCAATAAGTAATTACCAAACATGTTTAACCAGTCGAATTTGTCACCATAATGCCAGAAGCATTATCACGGTGAAAACCGCACCCTTTCTGTTGATTAATTCCGGGCGTTTTTTCTTTACTTCTTGCTTGAGTCTCATCAGCTGTTGACAGTAGAAATTCGGTTTATGTTGATGTGGTTTTGCCCGACAGTAAAAGCTAATAATTCCTTTCCAATCCCACCATATATATAGCATCGTCTTATTGCAAGTTAATGCGGGTTTCGCTATAGTCTGTGGAGTTTGCTTGCCTTTTGACCATGATCTTTTTCGCACGTTAAAGAAAGTGCACTGCGACAAGTCGTAGGTAATCCATTTTTCATTACCAGTAATCAATCTTTTCAAAAATGGTTCGTGGTTTCATTACATTTCAATAGAGAATTTCAAATAAGTACACATTTCTTTAAATTTCTTTCAGTAAGCCTGTGTGGGACCCAATTTTCAAGCTTTTTTGTATATTCAGTTTTTTCCAATGTGTCAAAACCGTTTTATGGATAATCTCCATCTCTTCAGCTACATGATATGAACTACTATGCCGATCTTACTCTACTTCTTCCAAAATGGCATTGACTTATTATCCGTAACAGATCGACCAAAGAGAAATTCATCTTTGATATCAAAATTATGGGACTGAAAATGTTTGAACCAATTTTGTGCTACATTTACCGACACTACATTAGGTCCATAAATGTAACAATTTTTTTTCGCGGCTTGTATGATATTTTTCCCTTTTTTGTAATGAAACTTCAAAATTTAACAAATTTTTATGTTAGATTCACACCTTTAGGTGGAGAGAAAAACAATACAAAAATGGTGAAACACCATGTTTACTTATTTTTCTTCTTTTTTAATGTCACCTATTGAACGGCATTAAAACTAGCTAGATACAAACAGCACAACCAAAGAGATTTTACTTAAACTTTTTACTTGTAGAATATGAAAAAACTTTTTCCCTGACTTAATATAACAAAAATTATATATGTATAAGAAAAAATGGTATTTCGGGACAGCGTCATGAAATCATTAATTTAATACATTACCTACAATAAAATTAAAACAATATTATACAACTATAGCTGAAATTCAATTTTAGTTACCCTCTCTACTATGCCCGCTGGAGTTGGAACTTGAAGATGTAGTGAAATTGAAGGGTTTTGCCTCTGTAACGTTGGCGGTTAGCAACGGAAGAGACTTTTGAAAGGCGTCCACGCGATGGGAAGCCGGCTTAAATCCTGGTATCTGAGACCTAAATAAATAAGGATACCACGAAATATTTTTTATTGCAAAGAAATACATTTAAATGGAAAAGGGTATATAACAACAATTGCCATTTCTGTGTTTATCAATTCAATACTTGCTTAAAATTGTATTAGAAAATAATGGAAAGCACTTTCTTTTTAATTAGGTGTTGGTTTATTTATTAAATTAAGTCGATTAATAAAATAGAGTTATTGTTCTTTACAAAATTCTATTTTCCAGATTTTTAACACTATTTAAACTGTATTGGATTAAAACGCTAATCATCAACCGCCATTTTTTTTTCTATTTCATTTCATGGGTTATGAAATGAAATAGAAAAAAATGGTGTAATGGATAAAATTCAAAAATAAATAGCCCGAAACCATCTACAAAAGATTCTGCCTCGAGTGCTACAAATTCCTATAACAATATGCTCAGTAATTTTCAACTTGCCTAGGCAAAGAAAAAAATGTTTCCCCTTATGTACACACCCACGCACGCACATACACACATATATGAACATAAAATTCTAATAAAATGAGTCTAATATGGAAGAGTTTAATTTTAGTTTTATACATATTTGTGTTCTTTGCAATTGCATAGAAAAAACCCCACTTTAATAAAGAATTTTAATTACAAATTTTAATTAAAAAAAGTATTATAACTAATTTAAGGGAATAAATAATGAAAGACAAATAAAGAAAACTAGTATCTTCCGATTCCCATTTATTTCACTCAATGAACTTATCACACTAAAAATACAAACAAATGAAACCATTAAAAAAGTAAGCACACATTTTGAATGTTTATCTTTAGTGCACTAAAATCATTATTAGACAAAATTGTCCCAAAGTATGAACATTATAAGGTTATTAGAAAACAAAACAATTATTATGGCAACCAACTTCGATGGATCATCGGGAAGAGACACAAAGAGGAGATCAATTCTAAATAAGACCACAACCATCTATTATAATGTTTAAGTATAGTCTAAGCTACAGATTTTTAAAAAATATTCATTATAAGATTAGGTCAGGGTTGATTATAAAATCCTACTGCCATTAAATTAAATTTAATTGATGATAGTGTTACAAGCTGCTTTAACTTCAAAAAGAATTGTTAAAAATATTTAAATGTTTAAATTTTTTTTTTAAAGTTTTGTTACATTTTAACATAATTATTTAGTCTCCTATATTTATGAAGGAAAGGAATAGATTAACATTTAAGAAAAATTGATAGCCAGTCAATATCATGTAGAACAAGAAAATATTTTTTTAATAAAGTAGAATATTCTTTTAAACAGAATTTGGTTCTTTTATTAAATAATACCAAAAACCTACACCAGCAGGATTTTATAAGCAATCATCGCATAGGTTGAACAGCTATATAATCATAATCTTCATTTTAATTCTTATTCTATTAAGTTTGGATGGTATATCTCACTTATGGTTGATTTTGGACAACTACAGCAGTCATATGATGAAGATAGGATCATAGAATTATAGTAAAATGTCTTCTCTTTCTTACTATTCAATGTTCCACATTAGTTGCCAGGTGCTATATTTATTAAATGGGATGCATATTACAGATGTATCTAACCAAGCTGAATACAACAGTCACCATTTCCTTAATAAGATAGATTTTATTAGTTATGTTAAACTACATAGTTTCTTTAATGTAATAAAGTTAGATTATGTCATACATAGAAATATACAATAGTGAAACAATCACAAAAAAAATCAAATACCACAACCATAGCTATTAGTTAATAATTTTAATATAAATGAAAAAGTTAGATATGAACTTTGTAAAGTAAAAAATGTTATTTAAGACTACAGGCATGATACGAAAATGTACAATCGCGCCTTTCACCATTTGTGTATCATATTACAAGTAATGATATCAATTTTTTCTTGATCAGGAATACTATAGATTTAAAAGATGTAGTGATACGAAAGCATGCTATCATTATACAGGTAAACCGAGAACAAATTATGGACTCGAAACGTTAGCCAGAGATGCAAAATTAAAACTTATATGTACATAAATCTTTTAAAGTTTCATGACATTGCTAATTCAATCTTTGATGTATTGAACTCTTCATAGCCTATCCATCAGCAAAAATATAATCAATATTGTTCAGGTAACCAAACCTACTATTATCATGAGGTAATGTAGATATACACCTTTCCTCAAACCACACAGTGTCATTATCCCTATAGCATTACAATAAAATGGACAGATGACCATAAAGCAGTTACCTTTAACTTTATATGAGAAGGTAACTGTTACATAGTTAACTATTTATTAATTATTGGCCTGACCTTAAACAAGATTTTGGTGATGAGCAACTCACATCATGAGTGTGGAAAATTTAATAATGGCGTGAACTAAAACGTTGTCAAGCATGACAGCTAATGAACATTCATCTAACAGAGGCTAAGATTAGCATTAGGCCATTACTTAAGCTAATTATGACAATTACTATTTTTATTGCCAAAACCTACACACAATTTTTATTTTTGCTACTCGATGATTAATGACATGCTTTAATTTTAGTCGCCATTCTCTGTACAGTAGATGTTATAGAAAAGTAAAATAGAATAAAAAACAACTTTTCATTTAATTTTACCAAAATTAGTCTGACATGGACATAGCCTAGGTACGAGCAGAGAGGCTACTACAGCTCTCCCTCTACATTCAGGTGCTCACAAACTTCCGAATTGAAGAAAAATATTTTTTTAAAAGCTTCCCTTTGCCAACCCCTCCCTTAATGAAATCCTGGCTACGCCCTTGATTGGCAATTAAATATCGGATATTCAAATAGCTGTTTTCATACAACTAGCTATATTTAAATTTTTGCCTTCTTGCAATGATAATGAACAGGATTATGTTCTACATACATATGCATCAATTAAATACGTTAAGAAGGGTAGATAGACAGACCTTCAATCACCTTCAACCAATAATACCACAAATAACACCCAGATTAAATCTTGAAATTTGTTAAAAAAAAAGTGAAGATTATTTATTCAACAGTTCAAAACCTGTTATCATCAGGCAGCGACATGGATCTCCCCGACTTCCGACCGGCCTCTTGTATCCAACGCTCATGGATAGCCACTAAGGGTTTCACATTCACATGAAACAATGATTCCTCCTCTTGTTTCGGTGGAATATAATCGGTTGATTCTGGTGGTTTCAAGTGCCAAGCATGTGGTGTAATCTTGTCTTCACGTTGTGTATCCAGCCTAAAAAAGATTTATAGACATAATACAAATGGTACCTTTTTTACTTAAAAGATTCTATCTATTCTTTCTATTATAGATAATTAAATATGTTTAAGCACATTCGATGACTCATAAAAAAAAAAATACAATGATAAAATTATACTACTCTGGTTTTTTGAATATTCACGCAAACTATGTTCAGTGCAATTCGGCAACTTCGTTTATATGCAATTAAATATAATCTCAATTATGCACAAGTGAACGACAGGTCATGACATATTTTTTAATCTCTACACTGTTGAGGCCTACCCTCCCACAATTATTTTACCTCAAATTAAGGAGCTTGGAGCAAACTAAGGGTCACCCCACCCGCCCATTGGTGGATCGATTGGTTGTTTGAGAATTACTAACAATCGTTCTCAATAGTGGGATAACAACTTCTGGGATCGAAGGGTTAACATGTTCTAAGGCATAGAGGGTGTGGTATATTTGTTCAAAACTGATTGGTTAATTCGCCTGTGGTCAGGATAGGACCATTCTGGTTTTAAGGCAAAGCTTTTTGGGATTGAGTAAACATAAGTCTCAGACCAAACAAGGTCAAAACAGAGTGCTGCACCATTTCACTCACACAATTGAAAAGCTGGTCCTAATGTATTGTTTCTCAACGTCTTAATTGTTTTTGGTCTGAAATATAATTAAGAAGATATATCACCTCTTTACTAGAATGACATCGCCAATAACTTCAGGAGAATCAAGGTCCTGTTTCAGAGAATCCTCATTATCCTGTGGTCTATGATCCCTTAAACTTGGAGGAGTGATTTCTGTACTTGGTATTTCATATGTGGATTTTTCACATTTGGAGTCTGAAATTTTTGCAATTATATTAAAGCATTAACATAGTAAGATGATAAGCGTGTAGCAATGGTAATGTTTTGTTAAAAAGTTGAGTGTCCGGATTCATCCCGTGGTACATGTCTTTTTCATTGATGGAATGCGAACACTTTAAGAGTTAATAGCTAAGATGTTTTATTAAGGGGAGAAATTTAGTCTATAATGAAATATCCATTTACAATAAATGTTATCAACTGTAACCATACATTTTGTATATACATCTATCTATATATATATATATATATATATACATCTATGTCCATCATTATCTATATAATCCAAATCATTATATAGATAATGATACAATATTTCTTAGGTGTAAGCATTTTAAAAAATAACCCTCTAATCAGTGACAATTGGTGGTGGTACCTTTGTTTTCTTCTGGCAATTGTTCATAAGAATTTTTCTTTATGCCACATTTATCTGACGCACTCAGTTCTCCAGATAACCAAGCGTTCTTCCTCAGTTTATTACTCCTAGCTATCGGAGTATTTGGAAGGCTGTAACTCTGTATATCAAACTTATACGATGAACTAGTACCGATCACATCCCCTTCTTTGGTTAAAGATTTGAGACCTTCCAAATTCTTTGATTCTGGCACTCTGATGTGGAGGGGCTTGTATGATTTGGGCGTAAAACTTCTGCTTAACAATTTCGCTGTTGGATTCTGTGCTGTCCCACATGTATCTGGGTAATCATTGGAATACAAATTAAAAATTCTATTGTCGGGACTCAATATGCTGCAATATTCCGTGGAGTCACTTTTGTGCAGAGTAGCACCAGGAGTACTGATTTCTCTTAATCTGGCTTTTACTTTTGATATTGGGGTAGAACAAGCACTCGAAAAGTCTTCCTCAGATAATTTTGGGTTATATATTTCATTTAATTTTTTAATATCAGATTTTTTTTTATTATAACCATATAGTGCTCCTGGTGTTGAATTTATGCCCTCGGTGGTACACTGTTCTATTGTTTCATATAAAGGACTAGGTTCGGATCCCTTACTGCAATCTTTCTCACTACTGTCTGTAGTGCTACTTCTAGTGCGGTGAATATCTGCCACATGAAGTAAATTTCTTGGTAAGGGGCTTTGTGAGCTAGAGTCTGTAGGAGTTTGAGGGTCCCAAACTAATGGGCTCTTACGTTTCTTTTTGGACAATCGCGCCGGTATCACTAAATATTCTAAGCTGTCAAGATTCCTCTGAAAAAAAAAAAGGATATTCTAGTAAGTTATTGTTATTTAGAACTTGAATAGACATAATTTATTAAATTAAGAGCTTTTTAAATCCATTCTATGACATAATTCAAAATAGACATTTTTTTATGCCAAATTTGAAAACATTACCCATGCTATACTATATATATTTTTTAATCTTTTAATTTACTTAGCATACAGTGTAAAGCAAAAAATAATTTATCAATGTAAGGCAGGAGAGTTACTATACAATTTTAAATAAAATATAACTATGTATTACATTGATATTGGTAAAACGTACCTTAACCATTTGAAGTCTTTCAGCCATTGTGATTATATCCAATCGTTGGGCTCTGTCAAGTTTAAGACCATTCTGCAGCAAATCCAATAAGCAACCAGGGTATGTGCCGTCCACGGGCAGATGCACTCTGGCCTTCCACACTGTATACAATTCTTTGATCTTTTCATACGAAAGACTCTTCCACGGCACTGCAGCTGAAAATAAAAAATAAAAACATTAATCGGCAAATCTAATGACTCCCTAGTTTTTTGGTTTATTAAATGCGAATTTGTCAACATTTAGAAAATTGAAACCAACTTTCATTTACAGATGGAAATAAAAAAAATAAATAATGGCCATTTATCATAATAGTAAAAATGTTACATTTAAAGACAATAAATATTCAATAATTCTATCAAGATAAAAATTGGAGATGGTATTCTATCAAATTACTTAGAAACTAGTGTATGAAGTTATGAGTGCATTTGGTAAACTGAGCCATACAGGCTCTAAACTATACCATCAGGCAAATAATTATGACAAAATGATTTGGCGATGGCGACAATATGGGGCATTTTGGTTACCTACTTTCATAACATAATATCACTTTGCTTAAGGGTAAAGCTGCTGACATTAAAGCAATATTTATTTCACAAAAGCGAATGATTAGTGTAAAACTAGAGATAGTCTAAAACACAATCGTTCAACGAGGACGGGAAAGGCGGAGACGTTAGAAGATTCAGATCTCCCTATATTTTACAAAATCATGAATAATCGCAGAATACACACCATTTAAAATCCCTTTCGCATGCAAATGCTATAAGTGACTACATATATATATATATAAAAACATAATGGTTTTTCCAAGGTCGTAGTAGCAATAAAAGACGAAAACATATTTTCCCATTCTAGTGTAAAATGTTCACAATTTTTAAAAGTAACTATATTTGTTCTTATAATGAAAATCCTAAAATAGAATGAAAGACCAGCCACAAATAATAGAATTTAATTAAAGCCTGACTCATAAAAATCTATTATTGTGATTACACAATAAAAACATTTGTCATCATTGTAATAAATTTGTATCATACATAAAAAAGCTGGCCAAGAGCATGTCAAACTATACTTATCATAGGGTTCCAAAACCATTACAACAAAGAAATGTACGACATATGGAAAAAGTATGTTATTACACATTTTCCATGTGTCATGCACAGAATAGTTATAAGCACTTTAGTCGCCTATAACTATAAAAACAAGTAGGTATGTCGATTATTACTATTAAAGTAGTGTAAACTAGTGTGCATCAAAAAGAGAGCATATGGCTCTTACGTCCTTTTGTTGAGAAGCGCAGTTTTTCGGCAATAACTCGAAAAAAATATATCTGATCATGTTGAAAATAATTTTAGTTTAAAGTATTTATTAAGCTTTACCTTCATTTTTTTTTCATATTTTTTAATTACACGGTTTAGAAAATAAAGGGGGGACACAATTTTTGCTATTTGCGGAGCGATTATTTCCAAAATTATTCAAGTAATCAGAGAAATTGCTTAGAAACCTTAATTAAAAAAAAAACTGTCTAAATATGTGCCACACGTTGACATTCACTGAAAAAAATATTTTTCAGCTTCTGTTACGTGTATAGGTACCCCCCCTAGAAATATTCATATTTGTTATTTAACTACAAAACTTAGTAGCGGTTTATACAAGGCACCTACAAAACTATAAAGGTTCCGTATTTGCCATTTTGGTTTGGAACCCTAAAAAATAAGCTTAAAAGAGTAAATAATAATCTTCAATGAGTGAATAAACACCTACCACAGTATTTATATTTACTTGAATATTTTTATTTATAAATTATATATTTATCTCAATAGCTAAATTATAATTATTAAAGAATAATCAAAAGTTGTTTACAAAAAAAAAAAAATTAAAATTAAATTTTACCATTGCAACATTCCCAAAGGATCATACTCAGAGAATAGACATCACTTCTGGAGCAGACATGGACCTTTTCACCATCATCCGGTGTAAATAATTCAGGGGCTTGCCAACGATAGTGCTCTGAATTTCTGTATACACCATATTCCTTAGGTACAGAAAATGAGGAGAGATAAACCTCTGATGGACTGCTCGATATTAAGGGCTTGCAATCCAGCATAGCCTCAGAATTAATTTCTGAAAAATAAATCAACATTTTACCAAATTAAATCAAATCAAAAATATCTTTATTTCATAGGTAATGAAATTACACTTGAAATACGCCATTAACAAATTATTTTCAACAATACCACCTATTTCAAATGCTGATTCACCTAGAGAAGAATGGGCAAGAAATTCAAGGCTTGCTCTTTTTACTCATCAATACAAAGGATTGAGAAATTAATAATTTAGCCGACATTTAAAAATAATATGAAATAACCCTATAGCCAAGCAGTTCAATCCCAAGAGCTTTTTTCATTGAGATATTCAGATAAGTATAACAGCCCCTACCATATAACTTTCTTTTAACTAAACGTTTAAACTCATAAAAATGGCAAATTTTGAAATTCAACTGGAATTTTATTATAAAAGCGCACACACAGCCCATTAAATGATTTATTACCAAATTGACCACATATATTCCCATAGTGTAATAATCTATAGTCAATCGAAATTTGTTCAATAATATGTGTTTTTTTAATAGAACCAACTCAAAAAAAGCAAATTATGGAAAATGTATGACAATTAGCATTTAAACCATAAAACAGCAATATATATATATGAAGTACACAATCCCTATTTATAATAATTCATTGTACTTAAACGAATTTGTCTTTATTCTGATACAATGAAGTTCCACTTTTGATCATGCCATCATACATAGGTGTTTCAAGGGAAACTAGATATTAAAACCATATTTCTCTTGGCTAATTTGCTACAACTTCAATTGTGTGAACACATGTATATTCTCAAATTGTAAACATTCATTGTAAAATTTTAAACTTAACAAATCAGCATTGATATTTTGAGTTGTAACAAGTTGATTAATGTTAGTTATGTTTATCTATGACATGATAAATCTTTTATACCAATACATGTATAAAAAAAAATAATTGTGCTTTTTTTCATATTCACTAGACTCACTATATCGTAGTTTCTTTTCAGCTGCTTTCTAATTAATTCTAAATCTACTTTCGAGAGGCCGCAATTCCAATGCCTATACCGCTTTCTATCGCGATCCAAACACCGATACAAAGTCCAATACCCAATCGACTTTAGACGCAGCCTATTCTCGACATTGCAAAATATTAGTTGCGACATTTATAAAATTTATGAAAATACGCGGATTAAACGTGAATAGGTATTTAGTTTCTAGTAATTTTAACTTATTATATTATTATAATGTGGTTTATATGCAAATATATGTATTAACTCTTACTTGTTCTAAAAATTTTAATAACATTGAAGATACTTTGGCATTTGAAAGATGCCAGAGGCGAGGTTATTAAAAATTTCAATGTTGTAAGTCAGGCGTTATTTTTTTTTCTCTGCACTCTCTATTCAAATGCCACTTGCTATAGTGATCTTTTCCAAAAGGGAGTTAATCGAGTGAGGATTGTAAAAATTAAAAAAAAAAGTGTCTCTGTACAGACCTTCTATATTAACGTAGTGAGGCTCGCATACATAAAGCCTTTGCCTCTTATCCATTCTCTTAGATTTTGCTCCAGGATATTTAGCACAAGACGTCAAATCCACTAGCTTCGCAGCATCATGATTTGTGATCATAATGCAGATGCTGTTCAACTCTGTATGTATGTAACCTTGCATGTGCAAGAAGACCAAGGCCGAAGCAATATCAGCCACATAGTGGACTGCTGTTTGTGCACTCAGGATCCTGCCCTGAAAGATTATTAACTATATTATTAATGTACAAAGTACATTAATTTCACAAAACATTAAAATGCATAAATACATACATCAATATATTCAAATATTTAAAATCTAGTCAATAGGCCCTAGAGGTTAAATCTTTACATTTATGCTTATTGTGATGTGTAAACCAGTCACACTCATACCAGTCATTTAGACAAATTATTTAATTATCAAAAAATAGAACAAATACAAGACAGACTTGCACACCGAGGGTTTCATAGAATATATTATTCTGCTTTCTGTTATAATTAAACTGGGCTGTTGTCGGTACTTTATTGTGTAAAACCAGTCCAGATTAGAATACATGACAGAAAGTTTGTACTACATTAAGAATCGGTATAAGTCAATTAAGAGATGCCCACAGTATGGAGAATGACAGTAAGATTATACTGAAAAAAAAAATTATAGCATTGTAAAAATATTATTTCTACTTTTGTAGTGAATCGGAACATTACATCACAAATGTATGTGATAATTAACAAGGACAGTGAATACAGATTAATATGTTCAACTGTTCTTTAGTCCAAGTTTTGTATAAAGTTTACTAAAACCACCTTCATGTTAGAATCATCTTTCACCAGGGCAATGGATTTCTCTACTCCAGCAAATTAAAAAGACTTTTTAAATACCTTTATGACACAATCCATACGCAGTCCGGACTTCCCTCAATTTTTAATTTTTAAAGATTGAGGACAAACTGATGAGTACACCTAAGATTCACAATCTGAGGAGCTGCGGTCACTACATTTCGAGAAACGGTCATTGAAGACTCCCGAGGGGCTTTTTACACTAGTTTCTACTTTCTCTAATTTATATAATTTCTATAATTCTAATGTGCCAACTATTATCTTAGGTGTAAATATCTTGGTTTATCAGATTTCAGAGATTCGATTTACGCGATGTATTGTTAGAATTTTAAGTAAGTATTAATAATATTCACGAAATTCGTAAGTTACTCCAAAAACATATTAGAGCAGCGTTAGATTCAAAATTACATTTATCCAATAAATAATTAAATTTGAAGACATACCTGCACATGTAAAATACCAAATAGGGTGTCCACGCAACGCTCGCATACAAGATGAATTGTGTTGTGTATCTCAGAATACAGGCCCATTAGTAGAATTATGTTCGGGTGTCTACATTTTCTGAAGAACAATAAGAAATAATCATGTGTATCTAAATTACAAAGATCAACAGTGCAGTTTACGATTCTTTTAACATCACTTCTTTTATGATATATGTGATGAGATTGTAATCAAAAGGAGTGATAAAATTTATCTATCAAATACAAAAAGTCATATACATATTACTAAACAGAATTGTATGTTTATGTAGTGACTTTGAGAAATGTATTTCTGTATTATCGATATTCCAATATGGAGATTGTGGCTGTGCTAGGTAAATACTTTCTTCTAGTGCAACCACGTGATATTTAAGTTATAAAAATCTATTTTAGTGGTTCTAAATTATGCAAAATCAATGTACTCAAATGTACGGTCATTAGCACATCAAGCATGAACATCAATTGCATAGTAAAAACCACTACCACATACTAATATCATGACAATAATTTTGTTCAGAAAACATAGTGTACCTACTATGTTTTCTGCACTACATTGTAAAAAAAAAATAAGAAAAATTTATATTTATGGTCTATTCAAAATCGTCTCAGCAAGTACCTTCTTAAAGTATTTTAATGCACTTTACTTCTATTGCATTTATAGAATTAAGTTTTTCTTAAAAATTTTGAATAACATTATGTCAACCTGAATTATTTCAGATTTTGCCTATAGCAAGCGTATAACACCGATGAGAGAATGGAACATGATTGTATATTTATAGAAACTAGTGATCGCCAGTGAGTAGAGCCAGAATTAGGATCATACAGTAAATGAAAAAGAGATCTAAAGCTATACTAAAATGTGATCGATATAAATATTAACCCATTATCATATCAGGATTCATGGACATGGATATAGATCCATGTACTAAAATAAACCCCAGGCAAATGCTAGTTGGTATACAATTATTAGTAATAAATAATAAAATACCAGCAAACATTCATATTCCATTAAACGAAGTACACTATTTTTTTATATGTCAAATATTGTGGGTATACCCACTCGCTTTGAGGATAAGCAAAAACTATTATTTTTGTTTGAGTATTATTGTAAACAATGATGGACTTGCACCATTATCTTATGTTTAACAAACTGCAAAACTTGGACATGTACAATCAATGATTTGAAAACAATATTGTAAAGTTTATAAACGAAAAAATAATCAAGTACCTCAGTATATTAATTTCAATATTTTGCTTTCTCTTAACTTGTTCCATGGTGACCCCGGGCAATTTCTTTATTTGTATTGGTATTGTACCCCAATGACCATAATTCCACTTTTTATGGTTTTCTATAGTAATATCCAGATTACTTATTGTCACCACTGGTAGGCCAAAGGCACTGGTGTCACTCTGTAGATAATACATAAATAACAATGTTATAAAATTTGAAATCAGATATAAAGTCAGGATCTAATGATGGCATCTCGGGGAAATCGTGAGATATCTTCAAATATTATAGGTAAGTAGCAGTGGCGGATTTATAATTTTTATGAGTGTAGGCCACTTTATTTCCGCCGCCCCATGTACCTTTCTAAAATAATAATTTTCTGAAATCTGCCGCCCCTAGGCCGCGGCCTACACGGCCTATTGACAAATCCAGGACTGGTAATGGTTTTTTAGTTATTCAAGTTTTGCCTCTGGTAGTTATCATATCACGCTGCTGAGCTGATGATGAAAGCCACAGAACACCTTATCAGTTAAAAGTTAGGGGATAATATTGCGATTCGTCGTTAGATATTCAATGGCTGTAAAACCTAGTACAGAGAATTAAAAGTTATTACTTATTAATCTACCTACATATTATCATTATTTTATATAGTTCTAAGGTGACAATCTTTGCAGGAATACATTGGAACACTTTAGCGATAACAGTAGAAATAGCGTGAATTAATTTAACGTGGAAGTGACTGAAAATGTGATCTGAATAAAGTGTAGAACTTTTATATTATAAAGAATAATTTATATGGTTTCTATAAGAATTATTTGGTAGTTGCACTCCAACTAAGAGTGTAAAGACCCTGGAATGATTACCAATGGATAATAAATTCGGGATCAAAACTGCTTTTTTGCTTGCTCAGTACAAAAGTAAAGGAGATTCCTGGTTAATTTTATTAACCATGGCTTAAATCCACATGCAAAGTAGCTAAATCCATAGGTACATATAAAAAAATAGTATCAGGCCAATATCTGTACATTACAGATATTAAAAAAAAACTGATATAGGGATCTTTATAGAGCAACAGAAGCCAAAATAACAGTTTTTAGAATTTTTGTCTGTCTGTCTGTATGTTTGTTACCGCATCACGCAAAAACCATTGAACGGATTTAGATGAAGTTTTCACAATTTGGTAGTTTGGGATCCAACTTAACATCTGAGCTATGTTTCATCTAATTGAATTGGTAGAACCAGATATACAGCTTGACCTCTCCGTAATACTACCCTTTCATACATTAGAGAGGTCATTTAAATGATCGTGACGGAGAAATATGAATAACGTCACAAGTGCTTCTGATGATCTAAATATCGTAGTCCACACGGACGGAGTTGCGGGCAAAAGTTAGGTAAATATATAGTAATAATTATTTAGTAAAAACGTGAAATAAAATAAATAAAAAAAACACCTTCAAAAATGTATTCAAGTAATTTTTGGAAAAGATTTCGAAACGAATAATTTGTTGTTTTGGAGTTGATTCCAGCTACAGAAGAGCAAAGGAGTATTCCTATCCTCCTTTTATTTCAGATTAAGAAGACTTGAACCATAGGCCTTCCGCACTGCCTAATGCAGGTAGGGAGCTTCTTTCTTTGTCAACAATTAAATTAAATTAAAAATACTAGGTGTCTAATTCAGATTGGAAATCATAAAGCTTGTGAAGTTTATGTTGAAATTACAGAATTCATTAATGTTAACTATTACATACCTAATAAATAGTGCAATTCAGGAAGTTTAGACTTTACAAATATAATTACTTTGAATATTCATAGGCACATAACAAAATTGTAAAAAAGTTATTCCTGTATACTGATTTTTTTTAAATAGCTTGCTTAAAAGCAAAATACAAAACATAAAATTGTGAACACTGAAACCTAGTTTTTAACAATTTCAAAAAATATGCACTGGACAAAAATAGGTAAATTTGAATTTGATGAAAGTCACACTTTTACATTACAATGCTCACTACTACGAAAGTAGCAAAATTATTTTAAGAGAAATGAATGGAGTGTAAATAGATTCTCTTGAACTTGAGGTGAACATTGTGTATGTAGTATTTTATTATCTTACAGATTGAATATGGCAATTATTTGCTATAGTCTCAATATTTTCTACCTATGGTGTAAATGGTTAGATGAATTTTAAAAAATTTTACAGAAATAAGATATCACCTTGCTATCATCGGATGGACTGGAATTCGCAGAATTCAATTTTAACTGTTCGTCGGCCCACTGGTCGAATATTTTTAATTCGCTCATCACTTCCTCCAATTTATCTCCAGAATCGTCACCTACTTCTGTATTCCGACTAGAGTGTTTACTATCCAAACCCTTAGGATTATCTACTTCTTCTGCATCAGTTCTAGAACATTCGAGAAATCTTTTAGGATCGATCGGCAGGCAGTTGTTCTTATAGAACAGGGTGACGTGTCGACACCCTCATCTTCTCGAGTGAAATCGATCTGTTTTCTCACAAGTTTAAAATCATCATATTTCGATCGAACAGACGCATGGGCGTAGCGTCTTCTCGTCTTTGTCGGTTCGGAGAACGAGCCCTGGGCGAAGACGTTTCCCGGCATGAACACCTGATTCTGAAACAGGAACTGTATATTCGGCACGCCGTCGTGTGACGCCCTGTCATCGGCACTTTTGGTGCGTTTGTGCTTGTTTTTCTTGTACTTCATTGCCGATTTCTTCTCGTAGTTGAACGTGTTATCCGGAGCTGGCGAAGTGCAGTCGGTGCAAGACACGGGAAGGGAGTTCCTGCCGCATCGGGACTTCTTGACCGGGGTGTCGGGCAGTTCCGGTTTCTGAGAGCGCCTCGCCTGAAACTCGGCCAGGTCGCGCTTGTACGCTTCGGTGGGGGCGTTTCCGGCGCCGTAGGGCAAACTCGGTCCGGAAGTCGTCTCTCGATCTCCCTCTTTTCCCTGAAACAAAACAACGGAAGTTTATTACTAATTATATATATATATATATATTTTATTAATTTCATAATCGTTTAACATACATATTTCATCATATTTTAGTACGACACAGGGCATAAAACTATCGAAATAAAAAAAATTGATTATCAAAGTGAATAACAATTACTGATTGATCATAACTTATAGTTGTAACGTAAATGATCGGTAATTAGTTTAATTTTAAAAATTATGTTTTCTGAAAACATTCACGAAAATTGCCAAATCAAATAGCGTGAGCTTTGGTACACGTTATTAGGTACAATAAACAACGAGACCTAATTCACATTCATAGAATACCTGTCTCTGTACGAACAATTTAAACTATTACAATTTTCTTAGAAAGTATGTATAATTTAGTTTCCATTGTGGACTTCATTTGAAAGTAGGCACTACTTTTTGCGTGGAGTTTAGAAAATAATCGGCGCTGTAAACGATTTGCCTTGCTCTAAGAGTCATTAAAATGAAAGCACCTTAAGCATTATTTTTTGGATTGGAAAATACATGATTACTACCATTAGTAAGGAGTATGCTATCATACCCCTCCACGGAGTAGATAGATAAATTGAATCGGTCATTTCAAAAACTTCTAAGTCACATTTTTTTCCAATATGTTTTTTTTTTTTGCTGAAAAGGATTCCTTAAAGGTAGATGCGTAAGAATAACCAGAATGGTAATAAATATAGTTTAAAAAAACTAAAAAAACACGCTTTTAAAGCACATTAAACTAAAAAGTGAAAAATAATCCTTAATATGAACTAAAAAAAAATTAATGAATAATGACGAAAAATACTAGTATTATTGTGAATAAAGCGTGGGCGCTTTGTGCCACATTTTCCGTGTGTAGAGCAACCCACGCTTTTTCCACAATAATACTAGTATTTTTCATCATTGCTCATTATTTTTTTGAGTTCATATTAAGGATTATTTTTTACTTTTTAGTTCACTTGATTGGTAAAAAATTGTATTTTTTAACAATACAACAATAGTTGAATTATTAATAATGCTTATTACTGTTACTGACTTCTATTACGAAACAGTAATAGAATTTAGTAACAGTAATAAGCTACTTGCTCTCACGCAGACGATACGTGACGAAATTATTCGATCCTGGAGATCCTGATCAGGATAAGAGGATAATTTTATAAAATTATTGTATTGTCATTGGTCTTGATACGTATGTAAAGTTTCAAATTAATCAGACTTCTTGAAATTGGTGAAAATTAAGCTCAAAGATTCCGCTACATACATACATAGTTAGATACAACCCAAGCTTATAAAAGCGTGTTAAAATCCACGTAAGTCAATACATTCCTTCCTCTTCAAATAATACCGCATAAAGAAACGTTCATTGCATAAACAACATTGGTCAGTGACTTAAGAGGTTTTTGCATGCACTACTAGATGGCGAGATTTGTTGATGCATTATATTAAAAATAATATAGTGCACGTATTAAGTATTTATATCTATTTTCTGACGGCTGTCCCGATCAAAATAAAGATAATACGTTACTGAGGTTCTTGTTGGCTTTAACTGGTTCTAAACGATTTGAAAAAGTTTATCACTATTTTCCCATATGAACTCATTAATTTTACCAAATGACCGTAATTTTGGAGTCATAAAAAAATTGTTGGAAACCATGATCGTATCTACGTCTCAGGAGAATACATGAGTCAGGTTCAACATTTTCAGCCACAGAGCTAAAAACTGAAGCTATGTTGGTATAAAAGAAATGGTGGCCAAATTTTTACAAAAAAAAAAAACATGTTTTTCAACCGAATCTTACCCAAAAAAAAACTCCCAAAAGGACAAAAAATATTATTTGCGTTTTCAACATACATAAGCTTTCCATATGATTCGTATAAAAAAGGTACTATCATAGCCGAATAATATATCGAGGTAAAGAAAAAACATTCATCCATATTAATAAAAAACTGACTACTTCTGTTTCACTTCCATCAGCCAAGGCTCTTGATTTAAAAGTGCCCATCAATAGTATAAAAATAGACGATTGATAGCTAGTTCAGATAGCATTCTGAAAGAGCATATGCTATTATATAAATGCATTGTTAGCTGGCCAACTGCGAATGTTGAAGATAATCAGGATGAGAATGATGGAGAATATGATATGCACCTTAGAGATATTAAAACATGACAGATTAATACATGTGAAACGTTAATAAGTTAATTTTTAAATCATTTGTCATAATTGTCAATATTAAGCAATGAAAAATATGATTACTACGATTGGTTTGGTTAAATTATATACTACTAACCCTATTTCTATAGAACAGATTTTCAGGTTTTTTTCATGGTTACTATTAGTAAACTGTGAACGTTATTCGCTATTTAAATTTTATACAACTCGAATACTAAATTAAGCATAAAAGTCCTTTAAAACTCGTCTGTTTATGCATGAAACAGTTTTTATTAATTCCTGAAAAACTCTTATTTGTATGACTTATGAGGTTTTTGAAATGAACGCTTCAATTATTCTACTAAATTAACTTTGCTTTGTCCCACGCGTCATTGGGTTCCCCGAAAGAAAACCTTTTTTCAAAATTAATTTTATAACTTGTTGTCATGGTAACAAAGGAGGGTAACATATGTGTGCCAGATTTAATTTGTGGGCTGTTATATATAAAACAAACAGACAGAAATACCGAAACTCTTAACTAAAATGCCCTAATTTACAGCAATTTTGTAATTTTGTTCAAAAAGATTTCGATGAGATTGTGGTCGTTTTTAATCGACTTAAAAGCACATACAGCTAAATGCGAAGTTTGATTTTATTACCAATATTTTTTTTTTATTAAACTATATTTTTAAAATTTAATAACTGTTAATACAACGAACTTATATGAATTTAATAAAATTTAGGCTTTATATACAGTAACAAAAATTACTCTGTTTTAGTTAAAGAAAAATTTAATATTTTCTTTATTATCTGTATATTTTTTAAAAATTGACACGAATTTATGAATTGTAGATGTCCCCCTCAGTTTAAATGAGATTTGATAAGATTTTATGTGACCCCTCCCCCCATTATGAGCTCACATAATTAATGTATATCTCCTAACCGCTCCATCCGCGTTCTTGTCTATAGTTAAAAAAAACAAAGTATTAACTTCAGAAGTATTTTGACATTTCAATTTAGCAACGAGTAATAATATCCCTACATTAATAATAATTATTTTTGTTACTATAGTAGAGAAACATGAAGATGTAGAACACCAATATACGCAGAACAATACGTCCGTACTACCGGACGCACATACACTCGACAAATATAAATCGGCAACCACATAGGTACGATAAATACCGTAAATGGTTTCCGATTTATTCATCATTGGTGAATAATAAATGCGAATCTAATTGCAGTAATAACTTAAGCAGTAGTAGTCAGATTAAATTAAATTTTTTTAATAGTTTGTTACATAAAAACCGATACAAACAAAATTCTTAAGAAAAAAAAAATTATCGTCTAATTTAACCTCTTAGACGTAATTTATAGAAAACATTAATTTAACAAAAACTTATGTCACGCCTGTACCTTAATTTTTTACAGGAAAAAAAAAAACTATTTTTAACATGAAATTTTAAAGACAGTTAAAATGATTTTTAAAACATAAAGAATAAATGATTTACGTCTAAAATTCTTTCATTTGCGTGCTTCTTTCGACGTCAGTCAGACAGCATAACCCGTTTAACTGTTTTGACTTCGCTTCACACATACAAAAGGAGAGGAGGTACATTCTGATTTTTGTGTCGGGTTACGGAAAAGCGTCTTAATAAAAATCGTCAATTTGTAGACACTTCTTAAAGTGGTTCGGATACGTTAAAGAAAAACCGTACATGTTTGACTGCGACACTGCGAAATAGGGTTAAATGTAATGTCCGGCATCGATCGAAATTGTTTAAGCGACTCGTGCGCGCGTCAATTAATTTTTAATTAAAACCCCAAACAAAAATATGACAACAAAAAAAGTCTCGACACACAGCTTCCGGTCGCGACGCAATCGGTCCATTATAGATCTCGAAGCGAGCCCATTCAGAGGCGCACCGGAGAAAACAAGTACAAAATCATTAATTACCAACACAATAAACATCACGATAATGCGGCAATTTGAAACTGTAATTACTACGAAACTGTAAGATCGGGGCTGCCGTATAGAAATATTTAAATGGCGTCGTGGCGCTGTAGTTTTTAGGGTCCCTCGCGTCCGGAATAAAAACGGAAACGCGACTTAGCGCAGGCGCAACTTCCGACGTTTGTTGCGAGCGAAAGGGAGGACGAGTATTTTCAACACACACACGGCGCAATACGGAATAAATATACGACTGATGTAATGATGTAGTGAGTTCATGAGCGCGAATTTACGCCAACGGCTCCACGCGCGTTGGCAAAGAACGGATTTTTATTCTTTTATATCGAGCGGTCTCTGTTTGAATCATCATACAGATGTCGATACCGCTTTCGACTCCAACAGCGACCCCGCTCATTATCTCGATCATTCATCTTCGTCGATTTCGCATCCTATTTTTCCATCCGTGTACCGTTATAAAAGATACGTAGTACTCGTAACTGTTTTGTTCATTTACGTAGATATAGAAATCACCGTTTAATTATATATGTGTTTTTTTAATTATATAAATGAGTATATATTCATATTTGTGTTTGTCTATGGCCTCGGTAACACCGTGCGATAAAACCATATCACGAGTGTAAAAGTTCACCGCACAATAGTAAAAGTGTGGATGTGAAGATGTATATTTGTTGCAACTAAACAATGAGTTAACTAATAAACTGATTGAGTGGTGATTAATGATGAATCAAATTATAATACGTTCTATATTGCTCAGGGATAATGTAGCTATGGAGCTAAGGTTTTTTTTTTTTCGTATGTAAGGGGGGTAATCTCCAAATTCCTGAAACGATCCCAAAATTTATTGCGTGCTATAAATGAGGGATAAAACCTCTTACATACAAAGAAATAAATCTTTGTCAAGTACCAAAGTTTCAAAAGTATCAAAGAAATTTAGATAATTTTTTAAAGCTTACATTTTTTCAAAGTTTAAAATAACTCAATAAATTCATGGTTTTAATAAAAATAGGATGCATTGATTATATACATCTCATTCTAAAAGGGAATAAATTCAGCCTAAATGTATCTTAATACAAAATACTATTCTATATAAATTTATGAATTCATCATTTCACTTTAAAATACCACGATTGCAAACACTAGCAAAAGTCCTAAAAAAAAACCGGGGTAAGAACATGTCGGAATATGCTCACTGTAGGATTCCAAAACCATTAACTACAAAAAAATACACTACAGATGAAAAAACTATAGACGTTGTTACACTTTTTTCATGTTTCCAGCACAGAATAGTTATAAGCACTCAAGCCTATAACTAGAAAAACAAGTAGTTATGTCGACGTTTACTATTAAACTAGGGTAAACTAAGGTGCACCAGCAAAATAGCGTATGTTCATGGCACCCACGTCCTTTTCTTGAGAAGCGCATTTTTTCTGCAGTATTCAAAAGCGGTATATCCAATGTTCAAAATATATTTTAAGCGTCACCTTCGTATTTTTTTTTGGACCTACGGTTTAGAAAAAAAAGGGGAAAATAATCGCTTAGAAAATAATTTTCGAAGCGATCATTTTAGAAAATACTCAATTAGTAAAAAAATTTGGTTGCCTGTAAAGTCGGTATACGGGCGAAAGTTTTACGTGACAACGACTTTGAATGGTAAAATCATTTTAATGTGAATATTCATTCGTATAGTAGGAAGAAGGATGAAATAATAGTAACAATTTAAAACATTTATTTATACAAAGAATTATATTTAAAACATTAATTTATACAAAGAATCTCGCACTGAATTTCATATTAACAAAATTTTATTTTTACCTTTACACATACATACGTGTTATATACAAATATACATACAATAACTTGCAATACATTTGCAAATATGCACTAATTCCTCTGCTGCGCGCGCGAACCGATCATAGTTGAGTGGGAGAGACGCAAGGCATTCAGCGGGCACCTCTCTCGTTCGGTGACTCATCGTTACGTTACCGAGCGTTACTTTCATAAGTGACTCCCAGCCGCAACCTAATTTAAGACGTTGTCACGTCAAAAAAAAATGCTTAGAAACTATAGTGTTTTTAAAAGAACTGTACAAATATATGCCACTCATTGACGTTTGCTGAAAAAAATTTTTCAGCTTCAAAACGCAACAAAACAGTATAAAATTTCATCAATATACGTCTTGCAGTTTTTGAGTAAAATACCTGTGATATATGGACGGACCGACGGACCAAGGATGGACGGACCGACGGACCAACCGACAAGGTTATGTATCTAAGAACAAAATAAAGCCAAATTTCTGTCAATTGAAAATTATGAATATCTAAAAATCATGTGAACAGATTTTATACTAATGTTTCTTTCAAATTTTCACGAAACATAGTTAAAAAGTTAGAGGGGGGACGACACAATAAACAATTTTAAAATCTAATAATGCGTTAAATATAAATTTGGGAAAAAAATATTTAGAAACTATTAATGCATTTTTAAAAACTTATCTAATGATACTTCATATAATGGGGTAAATGAAAAAATTACATTTCTTAATTTTATGATGAGCTACTTTTACATTTATTTGAAGGTATCAATAAAAATAGTATGATGGTTTAAATGTGACATGAATCTGATTTCATGAAAATTAATGGAAAAATGGCGGTATTTCATAGCTGTGTCAAGCGATATTTCCACTAGTTTCCATAATTGTAACCCATCTGGACGTGTTGTACAGGATTCGAAAATCAGTAGTTAGTAGAATTTTTAGCATTAAATACACTTTTAAGGATGAACAGGTCTATTTTTCTCATAAAGTATATGCTTAACTTTTTTACAGCATTATGAAGTTATAATTAAATTATCGATATAGATTTCATCTAGATACCTATCTCAAGTAGTTTCTAAGAAAAAGGATTTCGATATACGGACAGGAAAACAGACAACAAAGTCATCTAAGGTGATTCTGAACCACCTACAAGAAGTGATCCGCAACCCTTACTAGGTCACATTCCTTGTAAATGTGAGGTACAGTTCGTGAGCACCACTCGGAGACTATTCTTCCTCAGCGGTTATCGGTTTTATGAGCGACGTGGTCTACCCATTACCACTTCAATTTGCCGATTCTGCGTATTTACCAGTCATGGACTCTTTTTTTCTATCACAAAAGTGACTTCGAATTTGTCTATGAGTCAAGTAATGTAGGGACCACGTCCGACGTTCACATATAGCTGGTAACAGGCATAGTTGGAAGAAAGTGTTTAGACACTGAGGTATGATGGAATCCCAGACTCCAGGTATTTTCTGAAACGGCCGCCCAGACGAGCCGAATCATTCGTGTGACCTATTCATTGAAAATAAGTCTGCCCAGTCGAACAGTTTATCAAGTAAATCCATTCGTTTACAACTTTGATTGGAGAATTCTCAGCTATCACCGGACAAATGAGAACATGAGCGACCGAAATGAAATTCCACTTGTTAATTCATAGAAATGTTTTAGATGTTCCTTCAAAAACACCGTTTTCGACGAGACAATTTTGCCCTTGTTGACGTTTAACTTTGTCGAAAAGACAGATTTTTTGTGAATATTTTACACTTATTATTTTGTTCGATGTTACAGTATACATCGAAGCGACGTACGTCGTCACGCACGGCCTTTGAAATCTACCTATCTATTGATGCCTCTATTATCGAACATGTCAGCGAAGACTGCAGCTGTGTATTTCCCTTACACGCCATTTTTTTTAATGTTAACATTGGCGGGGTTTTGTTGCATGCCTTAAGCGTAGGTATGCTTCTACTGTCGCCTGAAAATCCCTTCTACACTTGGTGTGACCATGACAACTATAAAAATGATTTAACTTTTGAACTTAATGTCTTTTTCAATCTCATCACTTATCGATTAGGAAGAATTGTATTAAAAATCACAGCTTGATATAGGTACCGATTAGCTGTAATTGGTTTTTTGGCATTTACTCATGTTTTGATTCACCATTTCGCTTAAATATCTAAAATAGAGTTTGAGATGAATGTTTTATATTATTACCGACATCTGTCGGCAATTACAAAAATAAATTGAGCGTGTAGTTATTTATTTTTAGTAAACAATCAACAATAATAATAAAACATTCTCGTTAAAAGTGAAAAAAAATCATGCATTGAAGTACATATATAATTTTGCATTATGATGTCTAATAAGTGTGAAAAAATTACCTATTCTTTTTTCGATTCAAGTTTACTATAAAACTATTCGAAAATCAAAAATAAAAAAGAGGGTTTTTGATGAAAAGCTCATATGTTATCATAAACCTTTAATTTAAATTACATACGTATGGCGCGAGCGCTTAAGGCATGCACATTTGGTTTTACCATTTTTTTTCTATTTTAGCGTCGGGTCTCTTGCATTAACTTAGTAATTCGAAGATATTTTCAAATTTGCACTGAAAATTTTCGGGAGTTTTCAATGTTAACGATCGATAAACTGGAGACAGTCGTCAGACGATAACATTCTAACTTTATTAAGTACACATCATTCCGAATGGGCAACACGACGCGCCGGCGCGCTGGATCCGCCCGCACGAAATAAATAGTGTCTAGCTTTCGTTCACTTACTACATCGTTCAACAGCAATGTGAAAGAACTACTACCATTGCTGATACTCCTAATAGCGAACGTGTCAACATAAAGACACGTGTTCTGATCGAACGATATATAAAAACTATACATACTGCAATGCGATCAAAACGAAAGCAGATATATAATACCAGACTCTACAAATTTTCACACATGTCGAAAGACAAACTGTACATAGTATTCTTATTCAAACGAAAGAGAAATGTCTGTGGCCCTACACCAAGATTGAAAGAAAAATATTGATGCAAAACGGCGATTAGAAAAAAACGAAACTTAGTTCGTGAAGATTCCAAAAAAGTAGCACATTAGTAGATCTAGGGATGTCATTAGGGTCATGACCCCTAGACTGACTGCGAGCCTGTCACCTGACTGAACCTCGACTATGTAATCCCCCCCGACCCGCCCCTCTCCCAACGGGACTCGAAGGCTGGATACGCCTTTGAAATAGCACTCACTGGTTTTGAACTGAGCGTATCGTATTGAATATTTACCGACACTGGAATAAAATAATATCTTACCGATATTGGAATTATACAGTTGATATTAATCAACTCTATATAACAGAATGAAAAAAATTATAAAATAAATAGTAAGTATTAACTTACTATTTATTTTAGAATTTTTTTCATTCGCACTACGCACCGACTTACGCTATCTTCTAACAAAATGTACCCTAATTTTTTTACAGCAACGAAATATTATTAGAATAAAACTTAACCAAACAAAACTAATAATGTTGTAGAATGTTCCATTATTATTTTCGACATCCTATTTAATATTGTGCCCAAAAATAAATGTAAAATTATACAGATAATACTACAAACACATAATAAAAAAAACCCTGATGCATTCAAAGCGAGATCTACGACCTCGCTTGACCATTTTCATTTTATTATATTCAATTAACAGCGCACGGCTTTCTCATGCACCAAATAATTTCTGTGTGGCGTCCACGTCAAAACTTTCACGGTGGGGAATATTAGTCGATTTCGGCCATTCAGAATGTTTCTGGCCGCCTATACAAAATGTGGCCGATGAGACTTCACTTTCTGTTGCGATAATCCGTCGTAACCGGGCCCTGACAAAAGACCGAGAGTAGATCACCGAGAGGAATAGATGATAGAAGACGAGGAATGTCGTGTGAGCGCTGGTAACTGATAAATGCTTTTATCGGAGGTGATTTCGTATTTCATCACGAATATACCTGTCAGTTGGGGTTAGCCGGGTTATTACGTTGTAAGTTACATGATATGGAAAAAAAATGCCGCATCCAATTAGAAATTTTATTCTTTTATACCTTCAAGGGACTGGCGTAGACCTTGGTATTTCATATTAATCTCACATTGACATTTCTACGCGTTTCTGATGGTTTTGACAGACGGACAGACACACTAATAACGAAGTAAACCTAAAAGGAGTTCGTTTTTCCTTTTGAGTTTCGGAGCCTTAGAAATCGATCAGATACGTATCGCGACACTCAATGTACTTAAATTAAAAGGTGATTATGTTCACCTACACTATTATGCACCTGATATTTTTTCAATAATTCTGAAAACAAAAACATTACTCAAAATATTTCATTCAAATCTAAGAATCTCCAAACAGAATATTACAAGCATTTTAACAAGAAGGTTGCAAAGAATAAATATGATTCGCAAATAGCAGTATTTAAAAGTTTATTAATGATAGACACTATTCGAAGAAATGCAGTAACATAAGTTCACATTATTATTCACAGAGTAGACAGAGAGCACAGACTTACGTTTGGTCTCCGTTATATACATCTTTGGCATTATCAATAATTATTGTTATATACAAGCTCTTCAGATTTGTGATTAATATGGCAAAGGCACCAATTTGATGTGAATAAGATTTTCCAAGACAGATCTTATCGACCCTTCTATATATCAAGGCCGTGATTAATTAAAACCAATAGTGAAAGTGAATGAAGATGAACTAAAAACACACTTTGTGCACATCCACGTTGCACAATTACAACCCACTCCAACTCATAGCCGCATATCAAGCTTCGCACGGCGCAGGTGTAAATTTTCACCTATCCTAAAACTGTAGGTTTCCTCACGACCTTTTCCTTCACGGTTAGCGAATGATATTGTCGAAGACACAAATGTACGTATTTACGTTTAGAAATTTTCAGTGATACAACGAAACCACCCTTGCTATAAATTTCGCGTTTCCTACCACTGCGCCAAAACTGTATTATTATAATACAATATCGAATCCTTGATGACAATGGATAATGAAAAAGACGAATGGACAATGGAAAAGACGAATAATGGTTAACGCATTAATGAAACAAATATCATCACCTATAGCTGTATGCCAACAAAATTGCGTTTCATTGTTAACTGAAACAAAAACGAATAGATATTGAATCTAATTTGTAACTTGTGACGAAAAATGGTTTCTATACAACAATTGAGAGCGCACATCCGATTGTTGGTGTCATATGCCAAAGCTGAAACATAAATGGAAAATTATTAGAATGAAACTCATGGTGACGGTGCTATGCAGGTATTAGTCATTGCCAGCATTATGGGTTCAAGCTCAACAGTACAAACGCAGGGAGGAGATTCTCAATTCATGTGGGAGTCTCCATATGAAATTTTTTTTAAATAGTTTTTAAACTGAATAAATTTAATAATAAATAATTATCAATGTTTTCATTTAACGATTTTCATTTCATACAAAATTAAAAATATAAACGACACCACTAATTCAGTATTTTCAATTGCCGAGCTATGAAAATTATCAAACAACTTTCATGTGAGGTGCAACATGTAGACCATAACACACGACACTGATTGCCAAACATTAAATCCAGTAGATCACTATGATTAGTAGAACCTTATTCTAAATAAAACATGACTAATGGTCGCCTCACTGCTATTTTCAACAATCTTTTACACCAATTGACAGGCTTTGAGTTGCTCGTTTTCCGTTTTGAACATTACAAGTATTCTCATACTTATTCACAATTTACAATCTCAAAATAGAACCTATTTTAAATTTCCATAGTAGAGTGAGAATACAGACTAATCATCACTTGAAATGTTTCGTCATTTTGCAAACGGAACTTCCACATTTGAAAATTACCTCATGGGATAAATTCCACGTGGTCTGAGAATCGCCTCCTTGATACTTTAACCAACTGACAAAAGTTATAATTGGGATCACCCAGCTACGAAGCACAGCCTTTTACAATATTTGCTGTTCAAATTAATGGGCTTAGACTTCAAGTAACGATAGTAAACTGGCAATCAAGGAAAGGAAATTGGTGTTAAGATTTGTTGTTGCAGAAGAATGGGAAGTGAAACACTGAAAATCGTACAGATAAGAGTTGTAGGAACAGTATATAGAGATTCTTTGTCACCTTGCTTATCAATCTCAAGCTGCAAGGAACGATTATAAATTAAAAATGAAACTTGCAGGACAAATAATTTGTATGAGACGGTGGATATCGCTTTTAAACAATTTGTTCATTCTATAAATGCAATGTACAGTACCAGCTTCAAGATATAATCAATAAAAGGGAAGAAGTATAAAGGTAATATATGATGAACCAATAGCATTATTAGTTATGAAAATACCTTAATGAATTTACGAATAAATTTTTTGTTTCGAATTCTCTGTACTACCAAATAGCGATTTAAAACATATATAAGACCAGACATTTTCATATCAAATATGAAGTAGCCAACAAGTTTATGCAAGGTGAGAACAGGAAAGTCATTCAGATACGTGCCACTTATAAGGCACAATAACATTTCTTTTTTTATAGATATAGTACGATTAAAAAACTAGACTCGCGCCGGCACTGTACGGAGATTATCTCAAAATAAACTCAGTGAGTTAAATTAAGTCGAATTCATCTCACTGATCTCAAAGATTCGCTGTGCCCCCGAGAGCACGTTAAGCCGTCGACCCCGGACGGACATCGAATGGTGTCTACGATCGCTGGCGATCCCCGACCCGCAACGGGCCAGCGCGGAGGG
>BGZK01001685.1:0-118071 GCA_005406025.1 Eumeta japonica | reverse complement strand
TTCGTTTGTTTTATATTATCCTAAGCGTCGTCTAATTTCGACACTTCAATGTCAAAGATAATAGTCTTACTTATGGTTATTTATTTCGCATAGACTCGAAACGCGGTACGGAAAGAATAGGATGTCAACTAATTCTTTGATGCCAGGTCTTAACCCTTGCACCTGAAATAAGGAATATCGTTGTCTTTAGCCAATCGACGAAACCTTTCAAACGCCCGCAGAACGAATTCCTTAAAATGAAGACACAATTTTCGTCTACTACATGAAAAATATTAACCGATTGGTCGAGTGCCTTCAAACTGGTGGCACGAAGCCCGAATCTTCATTACGAGCGTATTGATCGGTAAGTTTTTAACTCTAGCCAAATTAAACCATTCGCTCCATGTCATCGAGACCACGTCAAGCCGTCGGTTCCGGATATTTTTAAAGTGCGCAATTGTTTAAAATTAAAAGGGCTCGTTCTATATCATTACTATGTTATCATTACGAACGTTGCCGCCAAGCGGACTAGGTTGACGTAAATCCGGCGACGTAATGTTAGCGATCGAACCGTTTGTCTGAAGAATTGGTCAGCTGATACGACGTTTGGTCAACGTCGAGATCTGTTCGATACTATTCGAGATGTTGTCGGACGACGTATAATATGTTGGTGATGAAGTGTAAATTTTAATTTGGGCGATCTGCCCAAATTTGTAATTCAAGTTTATATTTATTGTAGTCAAGACAAAATATGCATCATCGATTGTGGCTTTTTGACGTTTGTAATCGCATGCGTTCTCTATCTAGAGCATATTTCGTGGTCTACATTAGAATTATTATTTTTATTTTAACTGTTTGAGTTTTAGTTTAATTGGTCCAATATGATAATTTTATTATTTATTTCTTGAATATATGATATATTTTCTGCGATTTCCATTGAGCGAGCGTCCAAAAATTAATGATGATAAAATATATTTAATTACCTATCCGGTTTGTTCACAGAGCTATCAGTATTTAAGATTGTTTCATTGTATAGCTACGTGATTTACTGTCATTTCCGATAAGCAGCTGTAATACACATTATTATTTGATTTTCTGAAACGAAAAGATATAATTAAAAGATAATTCAACAAATTTTTTTTGTTAAGTGAGGAAAACCTTCGCATGCCTTTATTTTTGTATAATTTTAAACAACGGTGCAGAAATAAAAGTAGAGACGTTAATTTTTTAATGATTTTTAAAGTACCTCCTTTCTAAATTAAGACTGAATGATAAAAAAGATTTCTGCTTTCCTTAGAAGTATTATTTTGTAATGGCTTTCCGTACAATACATAACACTTGAAAAATAATCCTTTTAACTTAAACGAGATAAGAAGTAAGCAATGAGATTTGATATATTTTTACACATTACTTGGACTACATCACTACTAGATACAGAAATGGCCTATCTGTCCCAGCTCATAGTAAAATAACATGTTTTCTTGTTTCTGTATATCATAAATGTAACTATATAAACGCATTGGATATAATATTTTTGTCTTTCTATAGGTTAAAATTTGATACCGTTAATTTCAGCACCTGCTTTATTTTTAATAATCCGTGATTAGATTAATGCATTTCTATGGAGTAAGATGTATTATATTGGTAAAGTATCAAAAGAAGTTATCTTCATGATTATACGAATATGACCTATCACTATGCCCCCCATGAAATATAACACCACGATCATAGACAACTAGGGTTATGTAACCCTAGGGTTGTCCATACTCTAGTTTCTAATGTCATTAAACTTTTTAAAGTCAAGGGACTTTTAGCCATGATAGAAATCCTCCAGCGGCTTTGAGTCTCGTGCGACGTTGCTGACATCGGCCTCGACACCCTGTTGGCATTAAAAATATGATTACCATCGCCGCCATTATGAGAGCTTAAGTGATGTTTGCAGTTTCAAGCACACTGCGGCCGTTAACACATACGTGCTTGGCACGTTTGTGATTGAGATTGAGTAGTCAGTCACAAAACTCAGTAGGTAGTAAAATCGTAGGCTTCATATGTCCATAGATTAAAGATTTTTACTAAAAAATAAGTCGAGGGAGGAACAAAAGTTGAGTAGTAGAACGCATATTTTGTACTCTGTTCGTCGGAGTTTTTGTTTGTTTGAACATACTTTATGTGAAATCGTATACTCAATTTGAAATCTGATTCCTGATAAATATGAGGTTTGAGTCGCAGTAACATTTAGCTTTACTAGCTTTTATCTGCGGCTTCGTTCACTTAGAAATAGGACGAACTTTTTTATTTTGTGCCGACTGTTTATTGGCAACGGCAATGCTCAAGGGTATATAAAGATCGACATTGGTCCAGAGCTGAAATTCGGATTCAGGATCATGAGTTTCAAGGTAGAATGATTCAGCTGCAGGACGTGTATGTTCGGTGTTACAGTACGCGTTCCTCTTGAACGACTTAATCGTAAACTGTACCCATACCGGGAACGGTATCAGAAACATGCTGGTCGACGGTGGGAGTCGCGGGCGAAAGCCAGTATGCATTATACACATTAAAAAAAATCGCAACTCGCAAGTTTATGCAGAAGCTATCGACCATCTGACAATGCGTTTCAGATTCCGTTATCAATAGCTACGCCCCTCGCGTTCTCTCATAAGATTCTCCACATCACCGCCATGCTTTTATTTACACGAAACGCCAGTTGCGCGTTGAAAAATTGCATCACAACTGAAAAATTGTAAAACAATTTTCCGAAACACGAAATATCGAGCAGAAAAGTCGATAGCGAAACACGATAATAAACAACGTCGTCGGTGCGTCTACGTCGCAACAGGATGTTAACAAGATAGAGTTCGGGAAATTTAAGAAAACGCTTAAAAATATCCCCCCAACCGGCAATAGCTCCATTCATAAGATCTATCCGTGATGTATCTACGGTAAACACAATAAATCCGGCGGACGGCCGGCGGGCGATATGGGCCGTAAATCACGGCCTCTCCCGGTGTTTGAAATCTAAGATGAACTGTGCAATATAATGTTAGCGGCGTCAATGCTGTCTGTTTACTCCCTCGTCATATGTATCGGTGCATCGCGTTATATATTTTCATGTATTTCTGATTATTTTTTTTTTTCTGTGGATTTTAATTCAAATATTTATTAACCACAAAAATGTATGACGATAATTTTTTATCTATTTCTGTATTCATTTTGTTAATGATAAGAATGTATACTGATTTTTTTTTATTCAATTCGATGTTCCATTTTTAAGTTATTGCATAGCTTTCATCGCGGGCTTTGAACGCGGCGACCGAATCAAGAAATTCCGTAACGAAAATAAAACCTAACACCCCCCACTCCGCTTACCATGTTGTTCAGCCGAGCGTTCGCTTAACGTGTATGTATATGGTACGATTGTACGAAGCTCGCACAGATCGAGACGAGCTGTCCGAAATGGGACGAATACGTAAGCAGCTGTTTGTGAGAAAGTATATAGGTGTATAGGTATCTATCATATCTTTATAATGCCACACTCACCGCATGTGCCCCGTAAGTATACATGTAGGTATATATGTATACATAGGTGTACCTATGTACAACAGTGAATAGCAGTTGCTGGTGAATAGCTGTACGCATAAAATTTGTGTATAAAGTGTTTTAAATATGAATAAACAAAGTGCATTTACTAATGAAGAAAGTGATGAATTAATATCAAAGAAAACAAAATATTGCATAAATAAATAATTATAATTGCATAAGTTGATAAAAAATGCTATGCAATAGCTTTAACGCGGCAGTCCCGGAGTGCCACACGTTTTTATTTTTATATACTCGCTAGCGATCGAAAAATAATATTTTTATTTTGTTTCGCCTCGCTCCCAAAACTTATATTATATAAAGAGAATCAAATGATTAATACTTATTTTCAGAAAAGAAAAACACCTTAACAATCATCTAATAAGTTTTAAATTATTATTTGTAGTATCTTTTGATAGAAAGTCATCGAGTAGTATTTGTGATTTGTGATTAAGTTTCTTCCTTGCTCTTCTAGGCTTTAAACTTCTCTTTCTCGCAGACAAACACTTACGAAGGAGCGACTTTTCACAATAGAAAAATGAGATCGCCAAAGGAAATCGGTGTCGGTTCGAACACGGAAACGAAGGCGGGAATAACGGCGTGAACGCCAAAGGCGCGGGCGCACCGCGCGCGGGACGACCGAAATACCGGATACCGCTTGCGGTAACTGGACCCTGACAGAATTCTCGATAAACTTTTATGCAACGGCATAACCGACATTGTAACCGAATGGTGTCATACAAAGTTGCCCGAGCGAGCGACGACACGTACTTTTTTTTATGTTGGCGATTTAAATGCTTTAGTTTTACGAGAAATTTTGAATTTAATTTAGATTTTTTTTTATTTATTTTTTAAAATATTCCGAAAATCGATTACGAGCAAAGTCTTACATTTTTGTCCAGTTTATAAGCCGATTCGATAGTGTCGAAATGTTATATTTTACGTTTTCAAGCGTGTATAGCCAACATTCTAAAACATATTTAAACAATGACAATACACGTTATAAATATTGTATTATATCCAATGAAAAGTTATTAATTACGACAATAAGAACCGTAACAAAATATACAGAACCAATTCAAATAATGTTTATACAAACTAAGGGCTGTGTTATTTTCAACAATATTTCAGAGCAGGTCACATGGAGGCGTCTGTCTCCACGCCACTTTGTCCTATTTATGATATAAAAATCTCGAAGACAATAGCTTAGAATATAAACGAGATGAGAGAGAGGTATTCCGCGAAGCGGGTGAGTAATTTAGAAAAGAAATGTCATATATATATATATATATATATATATATATATATAGTGGATGTAAATAATTAAGAGTAGTAAGTGTAAAGAGCTGAATAAGCCAACCGACGCTCGTACTATTGGTTTTTTCGAAGGATATCCCCGCAGACCAGGCGGCCTCTACCTCCAGGCATCGCGATATACTCGAGCTGAGACTATAGAAAAAAGTGATTTTAACGTATAGGTTGATCAAAAATACAGTGAAGCATATTAAGAATAAATTTTCAGTCGTCTAGTGGCGGCGGAGAGGTGCAGTACGACGCCTTCAGAGGCAACAGCATAGATCATTGGATTACACTCGTGACTACGAGTAAATCGACCAATGAATTATTAACTTAATTCGTTGTGAAAAGCTGAAGGTTCAACCTGAAAAGGCTTTCTCAATTGTCAATCTGAAAGAAAAGATTGTAGGAGGGCGTAGGTGAGTAGTGCGGTGGCTTGATACAATTTATTGAAATTAAACACGTTTGTGACGAATGGAAAATACGCGATTGTGTATATTTTAATAAAATGCTAGAGTATATATATTCAAGCATTTTTTTTCAGGGTAGGGATAGGACATCTGATAGAGAGGGTTTCTGGAGGGGGGTGGAGGGATGGCGAGAAAGTGAGCAGCTATCGAAACTCATTCGCTGGACGAAATACAACAGCGGAAGCTGTTAATTCACGTATTTATTGTGTAAGAGTGCGGTATTACATCGATCTCATGTTGACCGATTTCCGTGCTGTATCGAAGCTGACGACAGTACAGCATTGAAAATGTTTTAGAGAATGAGAAATTTTCTAGTTTAAGACGTAGTTGTAACTTTAGAACTAGAGTGTTTGTTTTCTTTGACATGAACTACCAATAACATAGGTTATATAACGAAGACCACCATTCGAAATGTATACCTACTAATTTTGATAAAATTTAAAGTTACTTATTGTTTTGCGCATGCGCATTCGATGCTAGTCGCCAGTAAATAGGTGAAACGCCAAAAAGTATACATGTGTATTGTTATGTAAAATTTAGTGCCTTTTTTTATTTTAATATAATGCCTAATGAATATTCTTCCTTCCTTTACTTGAAAAAAGTCGAGCGTAAAAAGCTCAAAATTCACTGAACAAAATTCGTTCAACTCTTGCTTTTTCCGATATCAAATTAAACACGCAAAAAGCGTCGAAGGGACTTTTTACAATCAAATTTTCATGTTTGCCGGTAGCGAAATTGGATTTTTTTTGCATGCCGTCCAAAAAAAAATTAAACAATTTAATTATTAGGTGTCAGCAATACGAAAAAATATTCAACATTTTTACATATTTTATTTTCTGACTTTACCTACCTCTTTTTCGTGATTCTCTCACATGTCAAGGATTCGATTCTAAAAGTGCATGTATTGGTAAATATGAGGAAAGGGTTTATCTAAACATAATAATAATTTATAATAATAAACATAATTTAAATCCGTTTAGAAGTGGAAGAGTATGCCTTCGTATTCATATACAACTATAGTGAAAATATTATTATTTCTACCTTTCTGAAGTATCAATATATTTTATTGAATGCTTTTATATGTTGCACGGTTATTTTCTTATAATAGTAAATGCACTTCTTCGGTAGAAAAGTTCGTGCGTTCAGTGTAAAATTGCTTTCAGTATAAAAAAGAGGGTATATTTCAAAACGAAGGCGATCATATGAAACTGTAACGCGATTGGACTCCGAGACTGGCGAAAATGAGGTTTTCAGTCAGCTCTTGAAAGAAGGCGAAAATGTTTAAAATATAAATTGCTTGTAAGAAACCTTTAAAGTTGTGAGCGCACTTTTATTTTTTAAGTTACTTAATTAAATATACGTATTACCTGTGTACAATTCTACTTTCTCCTCAGATAAATATACTATTTAAAAAATAATTATTTTATGTATAGTAGCAATTTCAAAATTAAATATATATGCTAAATAATTTACAATAACTTCAAAATTATAAAAACCATATTTATGGTTTATATAGTTTTGAAATAGTTAATTTAAATTATCTTAAAACAAATATATGAGAATCAATAATCCCCTTTTACGTTCGAAAATACTATATAAACTTATTCTTATTTTTATTTGCGGGTAAAGTATATGTGGTTTCATCCGTTACGTAAAAGAAACTCCAGATGAAATTCCGATTGGAAACGTATAATAATTGTAAAGGGTTGTTGATTAATTCCACGGACCGCTAACACGATTATTTATAATACGGAACCGTCTCCGCGCCAGTCTGACGCTCGCCTGGCCGATCCACTCCAATATCACGCAATCTCCGCATAAAACACCATCCGCGTACTACCGGCAAATTGTGTACAAAAGTCCCTCATTATATCTGAATATCATTTAAACTAGTGAATCATTAAATGACAACGAAGAACCGGCGTACAAACTAACTTATTTCGCATCATTTTATATACACAAAGTCTCGCGCTTTATCTGCTCCACATCGAGAATTCACGCGTCCCAGTTACGTTACTCCCATTCGCTCTCACCCCCCTCCATCCCACTTCGCCTCCGAAAAACTTCGCCTTCTAATTCCACAACTCGACGCTAAGGAGAGACCGGGAATTTAAAGCGAAACATTTCCCGTGTCACGCGCGTTGACAAGCGCCAACATCCAGCCACGGATCAAAGCTAACGAGCGTAAATAACGAGGGTGAATGTGGAACGTACGGCCACGCCGAATTATAGTGCCACGTAGTTTGATAAGCCCGTCGCTCCGGCGTTTAGCGTCGGCGAGCTTATTTCGCGAGTTATATTTTTATATATCTCATATATAAAAATTTAAGCTTCGCACGTTTGCAGTCTTGAAACTCGTAGAAATCGCTCGATGGATTTTCGATGTTGAGATAATATGGAATTCGAAAATGCGCGTGTTTCTATGTATCTGCTAGCCGGACATCGTCCGTGTATTTGTACTATTAAATTGAACTACTAAACAGATTTTCATAATTCTTTCACTCAAAGAAATTGAACTATCTCCTAGCAATATGATCTATATTTTAACTTGTAGCGTTCACCCCTGCTGCGTCTCAATAGGGCCCGTGACTAGTAAAACGGTTAAGAGCGTCACTGAGGTCGAAGTCGGCTACAATATCTGGACGAGGACGGAAGGGGATTAGTATCGACAAGAAGATTGTTTAATATAAAAATAAAAGAATAGGTTATATATTATAGATATATAGATAATAGATTCTCTGTCATTGCAGGCGAAGGCGCAGGAGGAAAGTTAGTGTTATATAAAAATTAACTAGCTTATACTATCTAGCTTACCTACATATATAAAATCGAACATTACGGCATTATATAGACAGTGTAAAAAAAAATCCTAAAAATATTCAGAATTTTGTAAAATGAAACATTTGTAAAATTGATTCCTTTTCGACGTTATATGGATTAACAAATTCGAACACGATATTGTTGCTTTAATGTTTACAATTAGGAAAAAAGTCGATCAAATACGTCTCAGACTTTCTTTCGTATAATACAATATTTAAATATAAGCCTGGCCGGGTAGTTGGTAGTTAAAAATTAAGGAGTTAGAGACACTTTAAATGTTTAAGATTTTTTTTTTTATTCGGAGACTACGGCCTTCTTTCTTTTCAAATTCATTAAAAAAAGTGACTTTTAAATTAATTTTGAGTATTAAATTAACTTGTAAAAGTATCTTTTTATTGAAATTTAATTTTAAAGTAGGTCGTGGAAGAAGCGCTGAGTGTCTGGAATTTGGCAATTCAATTTTTCCTGCTCTATATACATCGACCATTTAAGTTTGTCTTGCAAACTGTGCAGATAAGAAGCGCTTTTTTTTCATATATTTTAAGGATTCCGTATAAAGTTTATTTACGATTGAGAATACAAAAATAGTTTATTTTCATTCTTTTCAATTAAACCGTTTCAATCTATACCCCACGCGGGACGTAGACCAATCGTTTCAAAAATTTCAAAATGTTATATAACTTAATTAATTATTTAATTACTAATAGAGATGTGGGTATAATAATAGTCTTAAGCCGATAGCAATAGTGGTCACTCAGAGGAAATGGTCAGTGCATACAGGCGGACGGATCTGAGAATAGGCAATAAGAGCAAACTCTTGCTAAAGGATATCCGGATGGCCTTTTTAGATTGTGATTGCAAAAACCACTAAAACTTGAATTTCCTAATCATTTGACTTAGGATCAATGTCTTGAACGTTGTAATGTATTATTCTTGGTTTTGAAGGTAAACTGTATCAAGTAATTTTGAACTTATAAAACTGAAATTAATTAGGCTTTTCACTATGAAACTGTTTACAAAAAAAAAAAAACAAATTAACGAAATTTATTATTTAATAATGTACAGGCTAACAGCAGCTTGATATTCATTTTGCCATTGATTAATTATATTAAATCCAATACATATGTGTCTTATCCAGTATATAGGTTTTATCCGTTGGCCGGTACTGAGGTTACCATGAGCTTACCTAGTCCAAAAGCTGGGTACGCCCGCGGAGGTTACATAGAAACTGTTTTAATCTCAATAAATAACGCACTATCCTACAAGATCCTACATTTTCAACATAGGCGGAGGAATATCGTAATATATTAATTTTTGGGTATCAATTTTTCACCATAAGAAATTGGATAATTTATTAAAACATTATTATTTGATAAGGTCTGAGGGAAATTAATCCCCGAGAGAACCTTTATGTATCGACTATCCAAAAAAAATAACGATTCATTATCTTAGAAGCCACGATGAATACAAAACAAAAAGTCGTAAATCACGTTCCACGGTCCCGACATTTTGCTGCAGATGAATATTTTCTACTATTTTTCTTTCAGAATCATTAAATCTGAACAAGTTTACTCCTATAAATTTTATCTCCCTGTAGGATCCGGTATTATTATAAAAACCTTACCTCGTCTATTGATCAAATGAAATAATGCTCTAAGGGCGTGTTTACATGTACAGAATACAACAACGTATATGTTGACAGAAAAGTAATACCGTCTTCAGCTTTAATGCATTAATTTGCTATTATTTTTTTCAGTATTGGATTTCTCCAGGTGTACGTTGATTTTTTTCTGTGCCACATCATAGGATGAAGATGAACTGATTGGCAGTTGATTACGATTTTTGTGAGCATCTTTCACCGCCTCCTGTTAAATTGACACTTTAACAAAAGGTAACTTTTAAAATAAAATTTGCCTTCCACGTCATTCTTTTAAAAAGGTTATTCGAAAGAGGAATTTTTCACTCTTGTTGATGAGTTTAATTCTCATTAACTCGGTTAAAATGAAGGCGTGGAATGCAAAATTAATTTTAAAAGTGACTTAGTTAAAGTGAGTTTAAAAAGAGATGGTGGAAAAGGCCCTAAATCTATAAAATTAATCAAAGTCTTTGTATTTTGATTTTACAACTGTATTTTTTTTAATTACCACTGTTATCACTAAACATACAAGCCGATTCAGCATTGAACTGTTTGACATTGTTTTTCTATTTTTAATTTTTTATTCTTAGGTATCCCTCTAGAACATTACCTAATTTTATTAAAAAAATAAAAGAATGTTTTTCGTGCCAAATCCTAGACCATTGGTGCGTATTATTATAAAACAAATGGACGTAATAGTTCTCCACGGTATTATATGCCGTTATATAACTAGTATTGATATATTACTTGTCTTCAGCATGCATATAAAAAAAATAAATTAAATTGCATAATAACACGCATACTGCAATTTCTGCTAAAACACATACCGTTTCAGAATCAGAATCATGTGAAGAGTAGTTGCGGGAGCGCAACTAACTCGAAACGTTTCAAAGACCGCGAGCGAGCCACAACGCTCAAACTGAATCCGCTGTGCTCTGCCGGCGACGTACGCACATATGTGTTTGTCTACATCAACAATACCACAAAACGTTTTTGCAAACTGCAGTGAAATTAGCTGCAAGTTCACGAGAGTCGAAAACGTATGGATACACGCGAAGTTGTAGCGAATGCATAGCGAAAGCTATCAATTACGGTAAGAGAATTCTTTTTCCCGTAAAAATATTACATCCTTTTCACAAGCAAATCCACAGAGTTACAATTTAATTTCTGTTGACAACGGACGCTGAAAACCGGGCTATCTAAATGAGAATAGGAAACCAAAATTTCACACACGTAGTACACCATGCTGTGATGAACTTGATTGCAGCGTCAGAATGGGTCGAACAGATCGGTGAGGTACCACACTCTCACAGAATACTGACGTAAAGAAGCAGCTTCCGATGGCGCATTTCTCCATTGAATCAGAGTTCTAGCAACCCACTCCCTCTTCCATCACACCGTTCCCCTCCCCCGAAAGCCTGTTTCTTCCTCCATCGGTTACTTTATTCGTAACCGAAAGTCCGCAATGTATGGGTGACTCCTTTCGGGTTGCGTACGTCTATGGCCTGTAGTAACCGCCCACTCTGGTGATTTGCACTTCAAAAGTAAAAAAAACGAGGTCCGCTTCTGCAGCACATGTGTAGTTATTAGTGAAGATTATGATTAAAGACAATATTTTTCAAATTCCAATTGACATTGTCAAACATAATTTCAGTTAACAATTCTTAATGAAAAATTGTATACTCCATCTGACTGCCAGTCGGACTTGAGCAAGCGGTTCCTCACCTGACAGACTTCTCAGCCGAACTATATCTGCCCCATTCATTTTTTTATGAAAATAGCGATGTTTGAGTGTTTAAATGTATGCAATCAACTATAAACTAAACTTTGTCTCGTAGTAATTTTTTATGAAATTTAAAGTAATTTTATATCCAAGTTTATTCTTTCGTTTGAATCAAAAGACTTCATTAATCTATTCATACCGGTTTTCACAATTTTGAGTCACTGGGAAACAATATATAGGTTTTGATAGTAAATCAATGAAGAAGGCTTTTAGTGTGAAAATATGCTTTGATAGACTTCATAGTCTTATTAAATTACTTAGATGATATTTTTTAAACTAACATTTAATAAAAAATGTAACTTTTAAAGTAAAATTTGTGTTTCAGGTCTTTCTTTTAACTGGTTTTAGCCCTTGGAACAGTTAAAAATAGGACATGGAATACAAAATTTAATTTTAAAAGTGACTTTTTGTTAAAAACCTCTTTAAAAGGAGGTGGTGGAAGGATCCCTACACCGAATACTTAATTTTTTTTATAGCAATACCAAAACATGAACCTTTGCATTTGAAATTGACCTCTAGTTGTATCTGAGAAAGATAGTTTAAGAATACGGTTATGAAAAAGGGCAATACGTGGTTCAAACTGAAAGTCCTTAAAAAATCAAAAACTGAGCAAACTAGCAATTTACTTATGTTTTTATTATTTTTGTAATGTGTTATATAAAGTGTCAAATAATTTATTTCTTTTTGTGTAGGAAGTTAATGTATGCTATTGACCTTAAAACAGGATATCATATAAATCTTTGAACATAGACTAATATTCGTTCCACAAAAAAAATCCTGAAATTATTGCTTAATTATTTTTGATTGGAATGATGGATGTATGATTTATAATCAAATAAAACATAATACGAAATCAAACTACTGAATAAAATTGTTTACACCGTATATATATAAATATATTTTAAAAACCTGTGAAATTTGAAAAAAAAATATTTTTAATTTGTACAAAGGGTCGAAGTCAGTTATACCATGAAATTTAACATAAGGTAAAGTCTGACAATGAATTAATACCATCAAAAATGTATTTTCTTTGAAGTATTACTTTTGCGGGTAAATTGCGCGGGTAAAATTTTGTAGATAGAGAATCCAAAATAATGACTACTGAATATTCTAATATCGAAAATATTCATAAAAAAGGCTGTTTTATGTAGACAATGAATTTGGAGTCTGTTTCAGAACGCTTTTTCTCGAACGCAGCATTTTTTCAGCGTCAACATAGTAAAATATCCCAACGGGGTAAGTCCGAAGGGGTCACTTCATCCGAAAGCTTTTATGGGGTAAGAGCTCTTGCGCTGGCTTGTATTATTGTATAATTAACGCGGCTATAACAGGGTCCTCGACGGATTAATAACTGGAGGGCGTCCGCTTACAAAAATAATTACAAAGCTTTCGTTTTAATTTCGAAATTGTTATATTTCGTTCGGGTAGACTTGAAGCGACTCACTTTTAGATAACGTTTTCTGGGTCAGACGTTACTAGTTGAGGGTCAAACTACCACAGGAGCACGACAAGAAGAACTATTTATTAAGAAGGAGCAACTTCGCAACTATTTTTTAATCTGTGGTACCCTGTCCTCGTGAATGAGCAAAAATTTTCTTCTTACGAACTTAAAAACTCATGTTTCTGTATGAAATACATTGGTGGATTTAAAAAAATATGTGAGGTTTTGAATACCAGAAGACAGCTGATGTTTTTAGCGTCGAAAGATATCCAGCTTCTCTTGTGCATTTTAATTATTTTTTATTACGATTACAGAGTTTTCAACTTTTTTACAAAAAAAGAGTTTATACTTTAAAATAAAAGAACATTGTTTATTATTGACTAATTACTTGCAAATATTACGACGAATAAGGTCTGTCTATGTGATTTCATTAGGCACGAAATAGATGTACAAACCGAGAGCAAGACCGAAATGAGGATTAAAAGCGAGAATTGGCTCGAATTCTTAAGCAAAATCGAAATCGGAACAAAATCGATACCGGTATCGCGAACAGGGTTGAAAGCGAGATCGGGAGCACGAGTATGTAGTACGGTATAACCATATAAAGGCTGAGATATATACACACGAACCAGCCGGCAGAGCTGGTGTGTATATATATATATATATATATATATATATATATATATATATATATATATATATATCTGAATATTTGCATGGGCCTCAGTTTTAGTCTTCCCAATATCAGCATGCAGTCATTAGTTTTCTGATAATTATTAACCGGTGCTGATAGAACAAGTTAAAAAACTGAAATATTAAAATCTATTTATAGTATAAAGAAGTAAGTTCAAATATAATATTATTATTATTATTTTGCTCTTTAGTGCCCCTTGGCTGAGGCAATAATCGATTTTCAAAATAAAATAAGTGATAATAGGTAGCTAAATACACTTATAACAGCCTTTCAATACATAAAATTACATAAAAGTTATTAAGGAATGCATAGACAAGATATGTAATTATTTTTTTCATCGGATACTAACGAATTATTTTCGGATACTTATTTTATTCAATACGCCAAATTGAACTAAAATACATATAAATCATACCAAAATGATATTGAGCAGAAAATCTGGAACAAGCAAAATATATACTCAAGAGAATATATAATAAGCTATATAGTTCCTCGTTTAGTCAAACGCAAATCCTTTATTCAGGAGCATGACTTTCACAGTGTAGGCTTTGTCGAGTGAGTCTTGGTACATTAGTTAGCAGTTAACATAATTTGTTCAGCTCCGTTATGATTATGGTGATGACAGTACAAGGTGCCCTTCGGTCGACCTTTTCTCTCCTAGTTTCTTAATAGAATGAATATTTTATTATGAAATTTCACACGATACTGCTGTGCAGCGAGGCGCGAAGGAAACGGTTACATTTGATTTAAGTGATAAACTCACTGGGTCAAATTCGGTATCCTTCCGACATCACTACTGCGTAAAGTGGCTACATTAAAGCGGGTCCAGCACCATTTAGGTAATAGCAGTTTATCGATATGAACTTGAAACCTATCGCTATCTCTATTTCTAACTTAACCCGATTGCTAAACAGGAAACCGATAGTAGTTACTAGCAATCGCAGCCTATTATCTCAATTAATTATTCTATACATATAATAAAATAGTAGAACAAGGTGTCTTGTATACATCGAAGTTATGTATGAAAAATGGAGTAATGTAAGAGAAAACCATGACTTTTAGTTTTTTTTTCTGTCTGTTCGTATGTCTTTGTAATTCCTGAACAAATTTCAATGTCATTTTCTCCAGTAGATAGAGCTTGAGTTAGAGCTGAATATAAAGATTATTTCATTTAAATCAGATATCAGTGTTAGTGGGGTTGTATGGAGCATAAAAATTATAGCACACATACAAAGCTGCACTATCCCAGAGCAATAGATTATATATTATTTTAATACTAGAAATTTCCTGGTTTCGTATAAACTGAAACCGTGAGCAGTATCGAAATTGAAAGCAAGACGAGGAGCAGAGACCAAAGAGCGAGTAAGGACTGGGGCCAAAATTCAGACTTGGGGCGAAATCGACCCAAGGAGACACCGAGGAGTGTAGGGTCGAAATAAGTATCAACAGCGGGATCAGGATCAAAATCAAGAACAGTACCGGAATTAGAATTGAAAGTGAAGTGGGTTTGACAGCAAGATCTTTCTATATAAAATGTGAAGGAACACATTCTATGTCCATGAGAGCCAAGCCGCGGACAGAAAGCTAGTGTTTCACTAATTACCTAATATCCTCTAGCCGCATGTATCTATTTTTAATCAATACAACTTCAAAGAATCATTACTTTTATAGCCTAACCTTTTCATTTTTTAAAATAAAGCCAAAATTTAAACCGGTTTTTAAGGAGTGTATTTTTTTAAAATTTAAATATAATCAATTTCGTGAAGTAATAAAAATATTTTTCTCTGCGGCGTCTTCTACCGATGCGCAAAGTGTTGGAAAACATTTACATTGCGTCTCACGATCTAAATTTTATTAAGAACAAATATTTAATTTTTCTGCTGAAGTCTTTGAGAGGGTTTCTTGAAGACCTGAAAGAAATGAAATTAAAGAAGACATGAAAATAAAACAATGGATGTTTTAAAAAAATTGTTGACAGAAAAAGAACGCGAGACGAACTCGTGATAGCTCCTAATTGTCATTTTTAATCGATTATTCTGTGCTACTTTTTTTCGCTTCGGTCGAACACATGGCGATGAAGAAGAATATGAAAGAATATAGAATATTTGTGGAATGAATGTAGCAAATATTCGTATATCATTATTATCATTAACTACTAAACGTTACAAAAATAGCAATTATAAAGAAATATGAACTGCCCACTGTATAAAATCTAATCTATTTCCTGCAGTTGAACTATTTATATATCAATTTCTGAAAATTATCAATAGGATGTAAAAATTTTGCTCATTTTTTGATAAATCTATTGAGTCTTGTTCAAAAAAAATTTGTTCTAGTTTTTAGCAGTATTTGTTTAAATGCAATAAGTAAAATTATTAAGTATTATTATTCATTAAGGACTATTAAAACTTATTCAATATATATTTATTAAAGAGAACGCTTAGTATAATTTTTTTTACAGTTTTTTTTTTTTGTTATGGCATCTAACAGTCACCAGTTACAATTTATAATTATTGAAAATTAGACTTACAATTAAACAGACTCATAGTGCCGAAATATAAATAAACGATTCTAACATTTCGACTGAAAGTGATGATAAAAACTTTTACATAAAAATTATAACAATAAAAGCACAGTAATCAGTCAAAACAAAATTAGAATCACGGTAGACAACTAACTAAACTTTATACGACTTATTTTTTTAAATTATTTAATATATCAAATCAAATCATAGATAACTTTATTTCGGAGATAATGGAAATTACACTTGCATCATAAACGATTGTTTTCGACATTAGCATTACCACCCATTGCAAATGCTGATTCACCTTGAGCAGAATGAGCAAGAAACTTGAGGTTTGCTCTTTTTCGGTCATTGACACAAACTGTTGAGTAATCAATAAAATATTTTTTTTATATTTCAATTAATAGTTTTAAGAGAGCGATATAAATACTGATTATATATTAATTTATCTTTATTGCAGACATAAAAACAATGAAGAATCTGAACCAATCGGTTGTGCGTCAAAATTGTTCACTTGTGTCTGATCGTATCTCCGTCTATTTGCCAGATACACGGAGACGCGAGCGGCTCATTGAAAGGCTCGACTTCCTGTTTTGGGCGCAGGCCCTTTTTCAATCCGACACGTCGTAATTAAATGTTCAAATCCCTTTAAAGGCTGCCGTGGCAGCTGTAACTTTCCCTTATTGGCGGAGAATTCGTCCTACAATAATTAAGTCAGTTGCATTTCCTCTCCCTTTGTGTTGGTTCTTTTATTAACATTCCGAACATTGTATCTGTTCGTTATACAGTAATAATGAAATCTGTTAATAAAAAACCGGCCAAATGTGAGTCGGATTTGCACACGAAGGGCTCAGTACCACCCTATAATATTTAACAATATATATATTAATAGTTCAGTAAAATCAAAAACATCAAAACAAAAAGCGTATTTCCTGTATGAGGACATCCTTTAATTTTAACTTTATTTTATTTTTATCGTTAACTATTATACCGGCCACAGTAATATTTTGCAAGTAATTCTAGCTTCTACCTATTATGGTTCAAAAGATAAAGCCCTGTGAAACACGAATGGACAGGAAATACTTTAAGGGGTTTAGTAATAGGGTCCTCTTGGCACCCTTTGAGCGAAGAACCTTAAATAAGTATTAAATTGGTACGATGTTATGTAGTAATATAGTTGACGTCTGTTTTTGTAGGTCGTATTACATAATATTAATATTATAGCTGACGTCACGTCATATAGTGTTTATGAACTCGCATGCCAGTGCGGCATACGGCTGAATCATAGCGTTATAAATACTGATGTTTTGAATTAAATTTTCGTACGATTTCGTGATCCTTCAATCAATTTCGTTCGACAATCGCTTCGTCGAGACACAATAAAAATCGTATCGGAAGCTTCGTACTTCCAATTCTCCCCGGTCGACTAATTTGATAACAGGATTCTTCCATGGGAAAATCTAATTCCGCGACTCGAGCGCCGACACAATCCCATCCGTGAGGTCGAAGCGCCAATTTTAAATCGTACTACGATCCACTTTCGGCCATGGCGGGAGCGGGGGGAGGGGCTTCTAAAAATATTTTCACGATTTTGATGAAAAGCCGAGACGGAGAAATCAAAGGCCATATTTTTTTTTTTTTTTCGTATATTCCAATACGATCATCGACAATGGGATCGGGCGCCGCGGCGTCCCGACGACGTAAATGAGACGGGCCGCTTCTTTGTGTATTATTGAATCCGAAACGGTCCGAGCGCATTGCAATAGAAATGGCAGTCGTTATTGGTAAAATGTGATTTGCGACGGAATCGCTTCTTTCACGGGCCTTTGTATTTACGCGTCCCGCCCTGCCTCGATTCATTGAAGACGGAGGAGTCATATTTTGCACGCGGGAAAGATTTTTTTTAACGAGCTAGCTACCTGTCCGCCTGTACGTTTTCTTTCATTGCCGAAGTAATAATAAAAGACTTTTGACGTGATAACGTCTTATAAATTGATGAACGCCGGCTGCACGCACGAAAAGGCATGACTCTTATCGCGTTCCGCCTGATTCGAGCGTGCAAGCGAAAGCGCGGAACAAGCGATAGAGAGGCACGATCGGCCTAAGCGCTCGGCTTGTGACGCATCCATGTCTCTTCCACTCCATCGGCCGACGCGTCCGAGTAGAAGAGAGACAGCGGCCGCACACAACCTACAGGTGAACTGTTTTGTCAACTGTTTATAAAGTGAATGCTAATTTATCTGTACAATTTAAATAAAAATAATTAATCTGTATAACTTAAGTAAAAAAAATATTTAAATTAATCAGTACAAATAAATGTTAATTTATCGAAAAAAATGTAATTTTCAATTAATTCCTTTGTATTATACAAAATAATGATTATTCAGTGATAATAATTCAGTTCAATTCATAAAGTTATGAAAATTTTCATCAATGTTTTCTTATGACGTTATCACGTAAAATTATTATCCGTATACCGATTTTACAGACAACCAATTTTTTTATATTATTCTACGTAACTGTTGTCCTTAGTTCTTTTTTTTCTCGAGCACCTCGTCTCCCTTACATATTGGGATCGGTCGTCTTAGTCTCAATGCTGTGTTCTCGGTGTACCAGCCAATCAATATGACTTATCATAATGTGACCACGCCAAATCAGGTTTTTTTCCAAAATGTTGCCGTAGTTCATCGCAACTTTAAATGCTCCCCATGAATACGTTGGTTTTTGACTTTATCTTTGATAGTCACTCCAAACCATTTGATCATCCTCATTATGATTACATGGGTTTCGTGCTTATCTGATTTGCGCATGCGGTTAGCAGTCGGATCCGCAAATTAGTGCTGTTTTGTATCCATTTCCTTTCGTCTCTATAGTATACTTACGTCATGGATAATGATTCTTGTCAATGATATTTATTCTACTTAACCAATTTTCATCGGTTTTTTGACGCTTTTGTCAAGGAATGTTTATTTTGTCTTATAGAGCGTATTCTACAACCACATTATACAACTAAATATAATGTAGTTGCAAATATGCTCCTAAGCAAAATGAAAATAGAATAATCTTAACGTAAAATAATAGAATAGAACTCTGTTTATTTATCTCGAAAAGCGAATTATAACTATTATGTCTGGAGTAGAGACTATGAGGAGAGTAGATTAGAAAAAAATTGAAAATTCTCATAATGCAAGTGTAGGCCACATGACGTTTTGATAAGAAAAAAGAAAAAAAAATTAAGAAGATTGCCATCTAGAAAATATTGCAAGAATTACAACCTAATCTCTTCGAAACAGATTGTAACGAAAATATATATTTACCTACTACTAGAGGTTATACTGTTTGTGAGGGGTCCCCTTGCTCTAATATTAAATTATATATTTTTTAATTACGATTTTTCGACACCGAATCAGAAAACCATTTTCAATAGCAAACTACTCGCTTTAATTCTAAGCCTAATAAAAAAAAGCTAAATTAATGGATTTATTTACAAGTGATCGTTTTATTTTAAGTTTAAAAGAACTGATTGACGGGATCAGTTTTTTTTTTAACTATTTTGATGTTTTTTTTTTTCATTTCTATTATATTAAATAATTTTTAAAACTGATACAATTAATTTTTATTAAATCATCTGTAAATGGAATGTAAATATTCCCATTTTTATGTACTAACAAAACTTGGTATAATGCTAGAAATAGTTACTAACAAGAAGTTAGTAAGCTAAATTTATCTATCGGAAAGCACTTTCAAATGCTTCAGTCGTAGAATATTCATGACATTGTTTATATACAAGGAATGTTCTAGACCAGTCGCATGCGGCTATATATACTAAAATTAAAGCCTTGACAGTTAGCATTCTCTCAGCTATTAGTACGTTAACAAGCGAAATGCTATTGTTAGTGATTTTCAGTGTCATCTATTAAAAGTAGATTAGTGGTTCTGTACTACGTTTCATGTGTCTCATTATAGTTGGATAGACACTTTGTTTTCTTTAGTAATTAATTTTCTTTTAACTAATTTTCTTGTAACTACACATATGTCTTAAATAAATTTAGAAAAATAACGTGACATATTCATTTCTGTGCACACTCTCGTGGCATATTTTCATCTTATTGCACTTGTTACGACTTTCAAAGGAAATCCAGATTCGAAAGAATATTCTTTATTCTTGAATTAATTAAAATTACTAAGTGCTGTTCTTTTTTTCAGAACTAGAACTTCTTATAAACAAATTATTCAAATGATCAATTCAATCTTTAATTCAATAACTGGATGTGAAACTAACACATTTGATATCATTGGAAATTAGAACAGAATACGTGTTCACATAATGATATGGCAGCAATTCGTTTCTATTCATTAAGCTGTCATTATTTTAATTTCGAATTGGGCACGGCCGTCGGTAAAATCTAATAACACGACGCGGATACAAAGGCGTCGATACGCAACTGTAAATATGAACAGCTGGCTGGAAGCGCCGGCGACGTCGAAAGACCGTCGACGACGAAAGACCTGTCACGAGGATCGGGTGTCGGGCGACAGGGTGTTCGGAAAACTTTGGAAACTGCGCTGTTGGAAAAGAAAATCCCGAAGAAACACACGAAGCGGTAGACGAAGTTATGGCGAGCGCGCGGATTCTGCGACAATTTTATTTATTCACCATTTATCATAGGCGTGTTCGGTGTCTGTTTTACGTACGATATATGTTTAGTAAAAGTGTTTCTGCAAAATCGATCCTTAGATTCGCTTTTGTGGTTGCCTTTTGTATTAACATTCAACAAAGAGGTAATTTTGATTTAGATTTTGAAACTGACCCCTAAAGGTGGCTTTTTATTAAAAACGTATTTAATAGGAAGACTTGGAAAAGGCGCTAAAGGATAAAATGAGTGTCGATTCCAATTTTTTTTATCGTCATGAACCTCATATCTTAATGTGAATATATGTATAACAATATTCGTATTTAAATATGATTAACTAAAAATATTAATGTAATCAAAATTTGCATATTACATTTTATTATTAAAAAAAAAAACAATTCATGAAAAATCGATTTTCGTATTCGTATGAAGAAAAAATACTAATGATTGTTTTAATTTTAAAATGTGTATAACCTTCCTTAAAAGTTAGTAAATACCTTTTAATCTCGCTAAATACGTACATGTATAACTTCTGATGCGTGTACAGTTATAATTATTTATTTATCACTGAATTTTCAATTCGACAAATTGTGAATTTTTCAAATATTTTGATATTAGATATATTAAATAAAAAGAAATTGATCAGAAATTTATACCTAACATTTTATTTTTAGTAGCCGTCCAAGGAAAAAGCTCCAACTCGACATTTCCTTAAACATATTCGTTATTAATACAAAGTTTACGTAACAAAAACTGTCGCAGCCACGTTTTATGAAAGCCATAAATATTAAATTCAACCATTTTTAGAATTCTGAGGGACATTTCGCGCTATTTATTAAATTTCATGAACGGTGGGAAAGCGGCGAGAGAGTGATTTATGGCGTTTTGAAAGTAAACAAGTTATCAACGTAACAAGTAAAGGGAATATATTTTTCTTAACTCTAAAATTTTCAAATAATAGTGATGTTGATCATCATGACTAGCGATATAAATATAATTTAATTACGTTATCGATGAATCAAAAAAAAATACTGATATCACTTTGACATTAACAGAATGACGCATCAAAATGTTACAATTTCATATGATAAATTAAATATACAATAGATTAGATAAAAAGTCTCACAACAAGCACGTTTATCTATACATAATGGGGTCTTGATCTCTACGCTTATGTATGGAAGTCAAAGTTGGGTGTACCCGTAGCTGAAGAAAAATGAAAGCAAAATCAATGCGATACATTGATTTTACTTGGCGGTGGACGCGATCTGTGGAGTGTATGTAGTATGAAGTGTATGTAGTGGAGTAGTTTATGGAGTACGTGTGGAGTGTCTATGAAAGATAGATGTAGAAGCAGTGACGTCAGAGAGCGGCGTGGCTTACAAGACGTAGCCACAAGAGGAGAATAAGTATGTTGCAGTGGTTTGGCTATCCGAAATGGATTAATGAAAGTGAACTAACAAAAGAAGCGAACGTGTGTCGTCGAAGGATCTTTAAAAGTCGCCCTAAGAAATCCCATGCAGACGAAATCGGGGGTGTATTAAAAAAGGGTCAAATTTTAAACGCTCGTAACTGACGAGCTTTCGTGAACAGATTGATGGATTTCAATGAAGCAAAAGAGATATCCAAAGATCGTACGATGTGAAAATCTACAGTCTCCGCCTACCCTTTTGGCAAATGGGCGTGAGTTTATAATAATAGTACGATATGAAAAGGATGTTTAACGTATAAATATATTGCGGCCGTAGTACAGGCCAAGGGCCAAAGGTTGTGTATGCATTGTTCTCTGCCAAAATATTCGCAAATGTACCGTCACATTTAAATCCGTTTATGTAGATTAAACCTCATTTTAGATGTATTGTTTGTATTTTATTTAATGGTGGTGGTCTTGCTTATGTAAAAAGCGTAACGAGTCATACTTTTCATATAAATATGATGGATAGATAGGTCATTCTGTTTTTATTTACAACTAGAATTCAACAACATACCAACAGCTTTAAACAGCTCCAGAATAAAACTCGATGTTTTAATTTTAACGTGAATTATTTCATAATAAATAAATGAAAAACTAAGGCTATTCCGAATTGAAAATCAAATTGGCGCAAGTTGTTGAAATTGCCACACATTTTTTTAGTCTATCTTTACAAACAATGCTAACGAATTAAAATATAATTACGCGAATCACTTTACCGCTCTCAGATTCGTTTAATAATTTTTGATATTTTTAAAGAATTTTGGCTTGTAATCGGCAATGAAAACATTTGTTGTTTGTAAAATATTCATTTGTATTTATTATGTCTTCGGTATCATCTTACGTATTCATGTGTACGATAGTCACACCCTCGCACACTATTAACTGTATTTCAAACCATGTCCTTGTTCATGTGTAGTTTGAAAGCTATCAACGATCTTTGATATGCGGTGACAAAAGCTGGAAGCGATGGCTCGACGCGCTTATCCGAGGCACAGCACGGCACTAGTAGCTTAATTTCACTAAGTTTGCTACTTTTATGTTTTTCAACTTTTTAAAGCATCATCAGTTATAAAAATCCGTTACTTTCCAGTTGGAAACCAATGGTGAACCGCTTAACTTTGGTTATTTGGTTACCCACGAAACTACAGGGAATCTGTTTTCTGCATAGACAGAGGCCTGATTATGTAAAGAAAACAAGTTTTCACGTACGAACACCAAGACTAAACTATTTGTGCATCGTTTTATATAATTAAATGTAATATATTTTATTATAACATATTCATCTAACATTATTCTCAAACAATAATTACCACGAATCTAAAAACGTAAGTTTCGTGTCGTTCATTACTTGTGAAGAGTTGATCTAATCAACCTTACCTTTTGTAAGTGTATCCGGTAAAACTATTAGTAAAGTTAAGTACGTTTGCCTAACTGACGGTAGACGTGTAATTTGGTTGCCAACCAACCTTTTACGCTGCGCAAATTAGGTTATCAGTAATTGCCTGTCTGTCTATCCATCACTGTGACCAAAGGAAGCCTTATCTTTGTGCGTCGGTAGGAGTTCATTTTCATTATGTATCTTATTTTGTCGGAGTCCTAAATTGAAAAGGGGGGTTTTTGGTATAGTCTTAGAATGTTTTTCACTGTATATAATACTTAATATTTTTTGACGCGTGAAAATTTTCATTTTGTTTTTATTATAGGAAAATGTTTAGTGATTACTAATCTATGAACTGTTGTTTTTAATAATTAGATACTGAATAGCGATTTGGTAACTCGATCACTTAGTCACAAAAGGTATAGCGAAAGCGTAAAAGTTAATATTTAATAAACTATTAATTTGTCGGCATTTTAAAAAAACTTTATTTATCCTTATACATTTGTACGCAGATTTCGTCTAATAACGTATAAATAAAGATTAAAAAATGTTAAAAACTAATTATGAAATTTAAAGTGAAACTTAAGACGTAAATTTATGTTAATCAATACTGATGTTAGTGTAGGATTTATTGAGATTATATGAGTATACATTTTATTTGCGTGTACACATTATGAGGTACAAGTAGGTACAAAATTTAATATCGCTTTTTCGGTATGTTGTACGCGTCGGCGGTGTTTCCTCAGCAACGAGATCTGCTCCATACGAGCAGGTTTTGCTCTGTGACTATTACGTCAAATTCTTAGCTGCTAAAGAAATTCGAATGAGTTGGTTGCGGCAGAGCAAAAACCCTCGAACGGACTATGAATCTTTCCTCTTCCTCATTGTTTTCGTTTAATCTTCTAATTCCCAACTCAACTTTAAGCTCACAACTATTTCTATACACAGACTCGTATTTTTTCAGTAACATGTTCGTTTAACTATATGTCATATTGTTAAACGAACATGTTAAAACTTTCAAATACCAGGTTTCCCCGTCGCTGTATCCTCACGAGGTATTTTTACCGTAAATAACCACATTTGGAGCTTTCAAAATGGACAAGCATGCGTAAGTTTATTGACGGATTCCACCGGAGCAAGGGACGCATGTAACGATTGTACCATGGGAAAATCTGTAGTCTCTAGCGACCGTTTTGGGTAATAGACGTGAGCTTATACGTAACTAAATTAACATAAACTTTTTATTTCCAATATTTTATCAACAAACAAACCACCATAGGATTTCATGTACATATGACATGCTTAAAATTATATATGATGAAGCAGTATTAAAATAAAATATGTTTTTTTAAATATTTATAAGTTATATAGGTGTTTTCTACTAATAAGCGATAAGCGATTGGTAAAAACAACATTTTTTTTATTTGTAGTTACATTTATTGATATATAGTGAGAAGAGTTATGGAATACTTCATTTAAATACAGTGTTTAGAGAATAACAATTTATATTAAGGCAGGAAACTGAATTTTTAACGTAAATTTCCTGTAAGTATATTCAACGCACGTACAACCCTCTGAGCTTTCATTTTCTGGAGAGGGTTGAAAAAACCACTAATTTTTCAACATAAATTATACGACAAGAGCTAGGTAAAAAAGTTGGAACTGCACGTTATAACGTATGAAATTTTAAATAAAAATGCTGTCTTAATTTTTTCGTCTCATTAATCATTTTTGTTAGGGCTCCGCAGCCAAAAACGTATTGAAGAAACCCTTATAATTTCGACAGGTTCGTCTGTTTTGTCCGTATTTAACAGCCATATAATTTCAACATTTTTGATCAAATTTGATGAAATCATAAAGACTTTCATGTGAATTATCATACAATTTTGTATGGAACATAGGCAAATTTGAAAAATGATTTTATTTTGCACACACTCTATTTTGTAGGATATCATTGGATGATACTAAAAATGCAATAACAGTTTTTAACAAAACTTTTTTCACTACAGTGTATATTTTGCCATTAAATTGCTTAACAATTCTCTCAACGCGCGAGTTTCGCGAAACTGTTCCAACTTCGGTTACCACGAGAAAGAATTGAATCCGTAGATGGACGTGCACGACCAAAAACAGAACGATGTTGTGTCGTAACTTTCAGTTGTGCACGCGCAAGACGCGATAATGCGACTGGGACAACGAGTATTGCTAAATGTATAAATGTGGTAATGAGAAATATAAATTTTTTTTGATCGATCCGAATAGATCATTGTGCCCGACATTTTCGTTTTAGTGATTGTTTCTTCATGTCAAAAACACATCAGTACACTTGTACACTTATACGTAACCTTAAGTCGTACTGCACGATACTAATCAGAGAAATGATATTTTCCATGAAAGTACACACAGAAGACGTAAAATACACAAAATTTCTATGAGATCAATATGTTCTGCCTCTATCTTTCGTGTGCAGTTTCATTTCTTGCGACCTGTACGGATAATAAAAGGGGGTTTACATCCTATAGGGTTTTATTGAAAAATACACGTATGTTTTAACATTCTAGTAAACGCCGTCCCGAAATAAGCTTTCTATTGTGGCGCCTTCCTTCATCGCTTAAAGCAAAGTTTCAATCTGAAGATCTTAATAAACATTACCACATGGCCCATTTCCACCTCCATCACCTCACTTCCTCTCCGTCAGATATCCTATTCCTACCCACGAGGCAGGTAACCATCGCGGCACTTGAATGTCAGTGGGCGGCGATGACTACCTCTATCTGTCTGGTGGCGTACATGCTCATTTACCTCTGTAAAATGCTATAAAAAATTCTCTTTTATTCACTGTTTTAGTGGACTTGTTTTAACGCTCCCTTTCGCATTTAAAACATTTCATATCGAGTTATTTTTGTAAAATCTTAAAAGCCCTAGCTAACCTAGCTTAAAATATATTCAAATTAATTTTTATAACATATTCAATATTATTTTTATTAACGTTGAACCTAGGTTCCTTTATTTTGAGTTCATTTCGCGTTAATATTCTAAAGGTTGGTAATCTATAGAACTGTGTTCATTATTATTCATCTCAGCCTTTGCCTTTATTCGGGTCCACTTTATTCAATAAATGCATCCGAAGAATTATAATTGAAATTATTCAAATAATATTAAGTGTTAAGTAGAAAAGGCACTTTGTAGAACAATTATTCTATTGAATGTAACCCTTATTTGGCATTCGTCGTGACCCTATTAGGGAAGATTCGGTTTTTTCGATAACAGAAAAAAAAGAAACAAAGCCTCGATTTCACGGATGCTTGATTAAAGGGCCCGCTAACATGCTCGCCTCGGAGCGTCAATATTTTATTCTTGTACCAAAAAAGGGATAATATTTTATATTGCCTTTTTACCACGATAACGATACGCGTGACTATTATCAAATTCATCTATATAATAACTTAAAAATGTTCAAATACTCTGTAAGTTTTAGTGCAAATTTCTTTAGTTTTAGTAGAACGACCGCTTTAAAGGACATACGACAAATCAATATTAAGCTATTTTCGTGTTCAATAATAAATATTTCGTTTAGAATTTATGATTACCAATTAACGTCCAAACACAATACGTCAACTCTACGTGTCATAATTAATAATTCAACTCTAACGGGTGAAACAAATTATTGTATTTATGAAGCTCCCTATAGAGTTGATTATCTATGTTGAAACTGTTATCATGAATCATTTAAATATGAAACATGATTATTGGAGAAAAAGACACTTTAAAAGAAATGGCCACTGAAGAAAAATGTACTATTGTTGATTATGATTTGTTTACGTCAACTAAATACCACTATAATGAGTTTACAGTCGTAATACAGGGATTCAGTAGTTAGATTAGCTTTTATATTCAGTCGCGACTTACTAGATTCCTTATTAATTATGACCTGCAATGTGTAGAAATTTGATGAAGCCAGAACATTATTGAGTATTTTCTTTCACTATAATTGTATCATTAATCCACTAGGGCGAAGCGTGAACAAATATTTTTCGTTTTTATAAATATCCAATAAATTCTTTTATAAAATAGTTTGTAGCGCGATTTCTCCAAAAGACAACACAAAGGCTGGTGAATAACAGACGAGGTGCATTCTGACAATTTTCAAGCTCATTTATATTAAAGCTATAAGTAAAATATATTCTTGGAAAAATTAATTTTGAATAACGATTTTTCGGAATGAAAAACGTTTCTTTGTTCAATAATTATTATTCTTAGAAAAGGTAAATAAGGTTTGAGGGGCGCGGTATCCCAACAATACTAACAAGCTTAGTATTGTTGGGAAAAAATGGAGCCTTCAAATCACTTCAGAGCCGTACTGTCGAGCTGTCGTCTGTCAGCCGCAGGGTTTTTCCTCAGGAACGGTCCAACGTAAAAGCTAAAATTTAAAAGAACTATATTTGGCGACGGTCCAAATCTTTGGCGACGTTCCAGATTCTATTATAGAATCCAGACGACAGAATAATAAAAAACCATTCATATCTCAGGTTCCATGAAACCGTACGCATCATACAGACCGATATGATCTCAATCAATTGGCTTTTAGTTACTTCAAATACGAAGATCATGTGTTCAATGTGGTTAGCTTGTGTATTTACTGAATAGTCTTCATAGCTAATATTCCGGTCATGCACCTAATATTTGTTCTGGTGCATCGCTAATAATCACAGAACAGAAAAATATTTTCTAATTCAAGATTATCATAATTAGTGTGTTAGTATATTTATAAACACCAGCGACATGGACGTACTTAATATACAGATCTATCCAAAAACGCGGGGCCGATATTCGTTCGCCCTCCTTTCAGCTTCGATTATTATAACGAGACGGGATCCGTTCCGAGGAAAATAATTTGATTGTGATCGGTTTTTTGTGTTAGGGAAATACGGATTTCGCGTACGTCCCCCGTCTTCCTTCGGCGCACCGCCGGCAAGGATATCGGATGTCGTGCCTCGTTGACCCGATTTCTGAAACGTGCCCCTAAAACGTGGCCGGGGAATGTTCTGTGTGAAGTGCGGACGTTGTAAATAACGACGGTCAAGTGCGATATCGCACTAGATCAAATGAAATGCGATCGACTTTAAAATTTTGAAAATCGCTTTAACCTTTACGATATGTGTTGTTAAGACTTGATTCGATGTTGTTAAAATTAATTATTTGGCTCCTTACGTTCCCCGGCGCCACTCTTGGTATTCTACACTCATATGTATGGTACACTCGTAGTATAACAATTGTTTATCACGTACGATGTTATAACATAGTTTTGTAAGTAAGTAATAATTGATAGTGCTTTTTTATTTAATAATTATTTAAATGAGACAGGTGACCAGATGATTGTTTCGAGTCCAACAAGTAATTGTCTATGAAAAGCAATTCTTACGATTTCACGGTATTTATTTCCGGTCAGCTCGGTTCGCCGCTCTTGCGCAGAGACGTAGCGTCTTTGTACATGCTTTACCGCATAAACTGTAGGAAGTTCTGAGTTATTTAACCTTATTTCTGCCGCTGAATTCCGTTTTCCCTCCATCCGCCGGAATCCATCGCCACGATTTACTCTTCGGTGGCCCATATACTCGTTTGTACCTTTAAAAACTAAAAAAAAAAGAAAACTTGAATATCTACACGACTGTATTTAGTGTCAATTCTTTAGCGATAATGAATTTTTAAAGTTAGGTATATAATCTTCTTTTTCCGACGAAAATAATTTCATTATTAGACCCTTACACTAAGCGACCAAAAAAATATATAAGAGTAGCACCGTATGTTTTGATGGGACAGTCGGTAATTATTTCTTATATTATCTCAGATTTTAACCAATCCTCTCAGTAGAATTTCCCAAAGGAGACGCACAGAAAAAAAAATACCCTTATAATCTGCAGCTGTGCACGCTAATCCTGAGAGAAAAGCGTCCCGTGTAATTTCTTTATGAAATTGAGTCAGTAATTGCTTAGCTTACCCGACTGTGTTTAACTGAGCAAGTTTTATTACGATTAATTGGGTATTCTTTTTTTCTTAATTATTACACATATAAGTATTCAAAATTCTTGTAATAGAAAAATATTCGCAAAAGACACGATAATAATATAAAATCTAATGATGTAAATAGTTTCATGGGTTCATACTACTATTGATACTAAAAAATCGAGTTTTCATGAAACCTTTTGTCGTAGTTAGTAGTCTAACTATTAAATATTAGCTTTGACTTTGAGTTTACACATCCATTACGGGATCTGGAAACTGAAAATTCGGCGAATATGCGGTCGCTAGAGTGAAACAATTCGAAATTCCTTTAAAAAAAATTAATAAACAAATTTAATAACCGACTCTATATGCCGAGTCTGATCTATTATATTAGAGATGGAACCTAAACCTTTTATTTACTCGTAGCCGAGACCTGTAATAAGAAGTAATGATTTCTCCTACTTCTATTTGGTACATCGTTAAAGAAAAACGGCGATAAAAAATACGAGCTGTGTATTTTTAATCTAAATTTATTGCAAACGAATTCGCAAAAGAAGAAAATTTTAAAAAAACATAAATCCTATTACTGAAAACGCATAAATAATCTGGCTATGAAAAGACGATCTCCTTAGACGCATAAGTATGAAAATTATACATCAATAGGTGCAGATATTTCTCGATTGATATATTATGTACATAAAGCTTTTCCCATAATGTAGTTTTTATGTTAAATTTTTGACCATTAATCATCGGCCGTAGTCAGGTGCCGATCGTCTCAATAATGTAGCGCAGAGTGTCCTGTACCAACTTAAATATTATTTCATTTTACATATAGACAGATAAATCGACACGCGGATTGTGTTAATACGCGTCGAATGACATCATATCTGTATGAATAGGACAGGTACTTTGGGAAATACCAGGGAATAGACGAACATACCCACATGCACACAATAAAATCATGAGTCTCCCGTAGCTTTGCCGTAGTCGGGTAAAAATGGCAACCATCCAATGCGCCCCCGACGACCGTTACGGAGTTCAGTAACGAACAATCGGCAATCACCGCCGTAGCTCTTCATTTGCGAATCTTATCGAATAGCAATTAAAGGTGCGCGAACACACACACACACACACACATACGTACATACGTGAAAAAGGCTTGGATCGCGGGCGGCGAATACGAACAATGTCGGATAATAAATGATATTTATTTTGCCGCAAGAACAGATGTTCCTTCGCCTCATATTTTATTAAACCGCGGCCGGCCCCCTCCGCCCCCGCGCCCGCGCTGCGTCTGAGCAGAGAGCTCGCACACGACTCGATCGATATCATAACGGTGCTGTGACGTAAGCGTAGAATATTAATTTGTCTGTGCGCTTGTAACTTACAGCTAAGACAGAACCGGAAGTCGATCTTGCAACTTTTACAGCGGTATGCTTCAAACTCGCATTTGCAATAGTTGACTGTCAACCAAAAGTTAAAAACATCTCAAAATATCGGTAGTCTTGAAGATATTGGCATTTGGGACATTAATTTTATGTCAAAAATGCCAATATCTTTAAGACTAACTCATCCGACTGCCAATTGTGAAGTCAAAATAACGTATTTTGACGTGTTCAGTTTTCAACTTTAACAGTTAACTAATACTAAATAACTAACTAACAGTTAACTAATACTAAAAATCATTAGAATTAACTAATGTTATTTCGAATGAGAGTTTGAAGTACACCGCTTTTCTCTAGGGTTCCGTAATCAAAAATGAACCCTCAGAGTTTCGCCATTTCCATCTGACCGTCAGTCCGTCTGTCTGTCTATTCTGTCTACTTGTCTGCGGCTTGGCTCAGAGACTTCACACCAGAAAGCTATAGTTTGGCTATGACGGTGGTAGTATAAAGTATTAAAAAAATTTTTAAAAGACCTTTCTTGTACATAATGTGGAGATAACTTTTTTCTCGTTTATCCCATCGTGTGGGGTGTCGTTGGATAGCTTATTCTAAAACATTGCGGTCTTGTGAAAACTTCCTTTAGATTTAAGGATCCGTTTTCGAAATATTAAGCTTTAAAATACTCATTTTTGATAGAGTCGTATGTCCTTTTTCCTTTCGGGTAAGTGGTTTAACTCTTTGACACGTAAGAAAATTCACGTTAGTAGTATATATAAAAAAAATCAAAAGGAAAACTTTCGCAACTAAGTGGGTGGGTAAGCAGTAATAGTTAACCAACTTATAAAATATACTTTGATAAATAAAAAGCAGAATTTCTTGCAAATTTCATTGAAAATTCCTTAGACAATTTTGTTAGTCTTGTAAAATAGCTAGAACTAAAACTATAGAAATATAAAATCATAAAACCCTTCAAATCCGTCCAATGGGCGTGTTTTAGACGTTATTAGCCGTTAAATCGTGAAGTTAATCAATACGTTCATTTTATTAAAGAAAAAGCACTCTTCAAATCAAAATATCATGACTGGCAACTACAGAATCCTACACTGTCCTTGGCCCTACACGAACTTGGCCGTATTATTTTTGTTATTTATTTTTATATGTTATATTTATAGAATATTGGTATACCACATTTTAATGATAGCTGGTAAACGATCTTCATAAACGCCTCAATTTTAAACTATAGCATGTATTGTAACGAAAATGGCCGCGACATACACACAGAAATTTATTTTTTGGCACTTTCATTATAAAAATGTAAATTTTAATTAAAAGCATTAAATTAAAAAAATATATTATATAATATATATAATATTGATATTAATAATAAAATTAATAGTATATAAAAAAAAATAATTACCTAGTAATGTATTTTTTTCATCATCATCTTCGTCAATTATTCACATATGAGATTTTTTACATTATTTGAAATTTACTAAAGATGACGAAAAAAAAATACAAATCCTGATAATTTTCTTGCACAACGTTGTCTATTTTTTTCTAATTGTCAACATACTAAGACTGAAAACTATAAAGAATTAGCTATATTAAACGCACATTTTAATGCTTTATAGAAGTATGTATTTAGTGTATTGTATATATGACATATATTAGCCGTAATACACGTGATTTGATGAATATTCAAAATTGCATATATGAAAGTGAATACAATAGTTTAGTCGAGGGAAGTAACGCGTTTATCCTTTTGTCTTTATACTTGATTATACAGCTGTTCTGTGGCCAAGACCCTGTGGCACATTGTATTGAGCAGCAGAATCGAATTATTATACCGGCTCATGACCCACATATCCAAACCATGGGGACATGTTGTGATGTTGTTCTTTTTTATTACTTTGTTGTTCGATATTCAGATCTAGGACTTTCGTAGGCCTTGAACAACCTCGGCACTACCTTACAGTCGTTGTTGTCGTGTGTCCCATTTCAATTCGTCCGAAAGACGGAAGAACCCTAGAGTTTTACATACGGACCCACAATTTTGTAATTTGTTACAAATCGTTAATATACTTGTTAGAAATTAAAAGTTGTTTAAACCGATATATACACAAAATCGTATAATCATTTCGGACTATCTTAGTAATTTAGACAAGTGATAATTTAATAACTGAACGTCTATAACAAAGAATTTGTTTTACAGTTGTGTAAACGTTACATGGTGGTATACTACACGATCGAGTTGTTACGTAACATGTTACATTACGCTAGAAAAGCTTAATGTAATGGTAATTTTGTAAGATGTGAAAGAACAAATTAGCGTAATGCAAATAATAGAATTACGTATACGAAATGGATTAATAGAGAGCATTAACTAAAAGCTGCCAGCTGTCTTATATCAAGATAACAACACTAGAAAAACATTTTAGCCGCTCATGGTCTGAATAATCTATCGTGACCTCTAAAGTTCTGTCTTCACTGCAACCTTAAAGACCTTTTTTAGGGTGGTTAATGAGAACCACCAAATAGTTCAGTGAATAATTTAGTGAACATCGTGACCACTCCTGGAAAAAATAAGACAAAATAGATTGACTAAACTAAATCACTTGTACAATTCCTAGACTAATTTTTCATTGTTCAAACACTTGTAGTTATTATTTTACTTGTCACTCTATCATTTTGCTATACAGTCTGATTTCATATTGCTAAAGTTATAACACTTCCAATTTACGTAGTCATATAGTCTATGTTACTGATTTTGATGAAACCCCTGTTTTTATTAAACAACATTTCATATGATTTCCTCGTGATGAAACCAACTCAGCTGGTGAAAAAAATATTGTTATTTTGTCGATGAATAGTTGAGTGGTAATAGTGCTTGGTCGTCAACATGATAATAGATTTATGTGTCAGACATGAAAAAAATAAGCTTAAAAGAATTTCATCGCCTCTGTCCGGGTATCTTTTTCTTTTTAATTAAAAAAAAAGACGACTCAAATTAAATAGAAATTGTTTAGTTTTATATTTTGCTTTGCAGTATCAAAAGGGAAACGCGATAAAGTCAAATTACCGCCTACTCATTTGCCTACCGCCTAATCATTATAGAAACTGTCAAAACATACTAATGTTTTGACAGTTTCTATAAAATTCATAGAGAATTGTAAACGAATTTTATACTAGTCGTTCTTTTGTTGCATTGCCATATGTTTTTAGCATACATATTTATTGGTGCGGGCGTCAAAAATTAAAAAATAAATACATTCTAATTGAGAACCTCCTCCTTTTTAATTTTGAAGTCGGTTAAAAATAGACGGACAGAGCATTGGTCGAAGCATTAATTACCATGGCAGCGGATTAGGTTAGGTTTGGGTACTTTTATGTAGCCGGTGAACAGCCATGAAAAGAAATTTTTACCACGCTTAATAAAACCAAATGCAATTAATGGAATTTTTACATATTTCTGCATTGATTTTTTTAATTGAGTTCATAGAATCAATGATGTGTAACACTAGCTAGATTAACGGGACAACGACAGTAGCCAGACTTATTTAGTTGTGAATTTGTTCTAAATAGTTCATTCGTTTTGTTGAATCACCAACAAGACATTGTTGCATTTAATAACTATTACAATAATTATACGTATGCGTGTAATATAACGTATTACGACGTTCCGGTATACTCTGATGGGCATTTTACGTCCGCGTTTGTCCGCGTATACCAATTTTTACTTCCATCCATTTTCAGGTAATAAAAGGCTTTAACACCAGCGAAACGTGTACGGCGACGCCTATTCGTACCTCCAAAGATTTGTCCGTATAAAAATGGTAATGCGGTGCTCGCGCGCAGTCGGTCGAACCGCATATCCAAAACGAGGGGTTTTTTTTTATTCATTCGTATATAGACTATTTTATTTGACGAGCTCAAAAGAAATCGTCCCCTCTTTGCATAACGTTGAATAATGCATGCCGGTGCGAAAGCGTGCATTAGAAGCGGCGGTGAACCCTGGCCGAGTCTAAAAGTTGACGGTCTATGAATTTAATGAATTTATGGGCCGTTTTAGTACCCGCGTCGGCACGCGCGGTCCGATTTTCGTAAGGTAGTTCGTCGAAATGGACCGTTTGTCCGGCAACAGCCATTGAATATTTCCTGCCAAAGACACTTTTAAATAAAGGTCACTTTTGAAATAAAATTTTCGTTTCATGTCTTCCTTTCAACTGTCGTTTGGACTAAACTCCGTTAAAAGGAGGAAATGGAACGCAAATTTTGTTTTAAAAGTGGCTTTTAGTTAAAAGTTTGTCTCAAAGCATGTGGTGGAAGAGCCTCTAATTGTAATGGCAAAAACAAGGTAAAGTTTTTAAATCGATTAAAAAAACGAAGCTTTAAACCATTTAAGATTACGTGCTAAGTCTGTATTTCAAACGCAAGATCGGGATTTTTAAATTTATATTGTAATAAGATAAAATGATACACATTTTGATTGCTTTTACGGTTACTCAAAGAAAAATAAAAAGAAGAATAAAGAAATAAAGTATTGTATTTTACAATTTAAATTCTTTTACGCCAGAAATAACACAACTATGAAAATAACAAAGTATTACTAATGTTTGTTAATACCAGACCATACAAAATATTTTATGAAAGATAATTCTGAATAAAAATGCACTGACTGCTTTTTACTGAATAATGAAATTCAATTAAAGCAGAGGAAAATATAAACATTGCAAATTTATATTTTTTTTAATAAAATAAATTTATTTTATCTAACTGAAAAATAGATCTACGGCTAGAATTTTTTGGCGTGAAGGATGTCTAAGATATTAAATGTGTGAATTTGTACTAGAAGTCATTCGAATGACTTCTAAGGGCGTACGAACACAAGACCCTTCTAAAAGGACTTCTTATCGCTGGTTCAACGAATTTAAGCGCAATCGACTAATTTTGACGGACAAAGAAGTGGCCGCTTTTTGGAAACTGCAAAAGAAGAAAACATGTAGTTCAACAAAATAGAAGAATTACATACAAGGAAATCTAAGATATACTGCAGATTGGATCACAAAATTTACATGAAATTCTATAAGGGTGTCTTCGCATAAAGAAGATAGTTCCACGTAGGGTACAGCAAGATCTGACGCAGGCTCAGAAACAAATTCGAGCAGAATGAGCCGTCATATGACGGCAAAATTTATACAGACTCGTCTCGACGCATCCACGATATCGTTGCGAACGATGAATTCTGGATTTATCAGTATGATCCGTGAAATGAAAATCAGTCGACAGTACGGCTGTCTCGAAATAAACTGACACTCACAAAATTGAGGCCAACATTTTGTTTTTTCGCGGGATATCCGGTGTCCTCACGAGATCAAAAGAACGTCAGAACGTCAATGTTGAATGATATATAGTCATACTTTCAATATTTTCCAATAGTTTTTTTACTGTTCCGAGCGGAAATAGACCAACCAACGACCTTAGGGGACCACTGCTTCACCGCGACAACGCGTCCGCACCGTCGGCGCTCAAAATGAGAGATTTTCTGGATAGCTCACTAGCCAAGCTTATAGATCATTGTTCTTAGAGTTTCGGTGTGGCACTGCATGATTTTTCTGATCGTCAAAATAAGATGTGATTCGAGAGAAAACAGTTTTCAGCATCCGAAGGAGTGTTGGTGAGAAGTACGAAATTAAAAAAAAAATGTAAAAAGCGAATGGTAATAGGATAATATATTTTTCGAAGTATTACAAAATTTTCTAACTTCCTCGCGTAAAAAGCGCGTTTTTTTTATATTTTTTATTTAATTTCATCTACGTTAAAAATAAAGAATATGTCAATAACCCTAATGCAAACACGGATCACACCTCATTAGCGTCTTTTCGTGATGTTTTTTTTTTTCGAAGAATGACTCGCGTCAAAAGCTATGTTTAGTACAAGTTTACAAATCGTTTTAAGCTTTTTCCAATTAACATACCTATGTTACGTTGTGAACTTTTTTGCAACGAAACGATTTTTTGCAAATCTAACTCCTAAGTTCAACTCCGTGGTTAGACTTCCTATTTATATATCAAAAATAATATAAACCGGTAGATATTCACCCCTATTAAGTTTATCCGGTTATCTCGGTGAAGCTATGCTTTATACTATTTAAAAAATGAAAAGGTAGTACTGTGAATACTTTTCTGATGGTTCTATACAGCGTCGTCGAGGGACAATTATAATTTTACAGACGTACGGACTACATTTTTGAGATGCACTTTCGATGTATACCGATTCAGTTTAACAAAAATAAGTTGGACAAAAATATTATAATGTTATTATTTACAATTTCTTGATTTGTAAACTATTTCGACCATTTTATTTGCAATATTCGTCAAATAGTAAGTCACAGGCAAAACTGCCTTAAATAAATAACTATATCGACGCCATTTCTAATGAGTACACACTAGATGTTGCAAGTGGATGGCGTCAGTGGTTGTGTTGGCTCAATTACCAATGCAATTAGTCGGCCCCGGGTGGAGAAGGTTAGAAGAAAAAGCACGGACCCAGTTTCCCAGTTTCAATGGAGCTTTCAGTATTTTTAGAATGGATATTGTTCGAAAAGGTTTCCGAGTAATAAAGTACCGGTGAAATAAGTGTGAAAATACAAACGTTTCGGTCGTCCACGTGGAAGTCGACAAAATACTCCCTAGTTTTTTTTTTAACTTTTCTTACTGAAATTACTTCGAAGCGAGTATAAAAAGCTGTGTACAAGAATGTTTCTATAGGAGTGTCCCTTTCGTTTATGACGTTGCGCGAGAAGGATAGTCTTATCTAGGGCATCACGTTAGGCCCGCAGGTTATAGGTTCATATATCTGAAGAAATATTTATTTTTTATTTCTATTGCTTTTCGTATTTTGAACTGTATCATCACTAAATATTACAATTTAAAATCCTCCGCCGCTCTGAGGTTGTGTTTGTTTGGATTAATTTCAAAATGTACTGTACGAGTTATCACCAATAAAATAAACATTATAAACTATAATTTGTAAAAAATATCTATCGGTATAATTATATTTGTGAAATAAGACGGAAAAATCGTTTCATCTGACAGCTTACGCGGCGTACGGTGGTTAAATAATTAAGATTAAACGCAAATAATATATAAGCGGTGGAATAATTCCTCTTAAAAAATGTCTAACGAGTGTCCGTGACGGCACATGCTTTATGCTGTCAAGGACTCATTTATGGGTGACACGAAATAACGTTTTTCATTATTTTCATTATTCGATATAAAGTAATGCTTTATTTGCGAAAGGTGTTATTACCAAAATATTATTTTCCTATCATTCTGATTTAAATCTAATACTCTGAAAGACATTTATGTACAATGATAAATAAAATCAATATTATTTTCAGCACCTATCTGCTACTTCATAAGTCGTTACTCTCACGGAAAACCACTACATGAGATAGCTTATAAAAAGATCATCGTAGACTTGTGCTCGATGTGTAAGAGTCTATTCCAGCTTACGGCTTCCGCATCAGTAAGGAGTTAACGTGGCTGATATAAAGCGACCGTGGCACACGGAGGCCCCGGGGACGTCCTGTACAACGCCACAGGGAACTATCCGAGGCTACTCCCGCGTCTATGGGATGTCGGACTCCAGAATATTCGACGTGTATCGTGTGAGAAAGGTGGTTTACGAAAGGAACCAAACACGGTAATTGAATTCCAAAACAGTTACGGTTCTTCTCTTGAACCTTAAAATCTAAGGTAGATCAATGCGTCGTCACACTTGAGTAAAAATTTCCTACTTGAGATGTCTCCGTGATTTCGGCTTCTTTATTTCAAATCATAATTTCAAAGGCGTGTGTCACCGAATTAGCTGGGTAGTATGCGTCTATTGAGTGGCTCTGAGTCGGGTATCACTCGTGCTCCTCTAACACGGAAAAAACAGCAGGAAGGGGGGATTCTGTTGAGAAGCTACAGATATCGAGCCTAAAGTCGAGTACCATTACTAGGGAATATGAAGTGCATACAAGTATGAGTTAAACTTGTAATATACAACGTAAAATCGAAATGACACTGCTTCTTACTTCTATCTATCACTACATAGCATATATGATTAACACTGGTCATATTGCGACGATATTTATTTAAAACTTAAGGATACGTGACACTTGTCGCCTAGTGCTATATGACGCAATTCCGCCGTACATAGTTCCGATGGATAATTCGGATATCGCAAACAGCTTTGACAGAAGTTGTGGGTGTCAATAAAGGATGCCATCTGAATTTGTTCCGCCCAAGAACAAATGATGTAGACGTGCTTCGGTCTAATCGCGTGTCTACACTTTTGCATTAGGATAAAGTAGATGAGGTTTCTATAGTCCAGTTACCAATATGGCGGATGGTAGTCTGATGGTGTGCAAGCGTCACGCCTTAGCGCACGAGACGGATCTAAAGGTAGCGAAGGAGGCTATTGAGAAGAATGTTCCAGATGTTCGTGACTTTGCAACACAAAATTCGCCGCCACATGTGATAATTACTTAATTACCGATGTCTTGCTGCTGCCGGATCGTCCAGACAAAACAAATCCAGACAGCGTGTGGAACGTGCTTCCCTTAAGAGTCCCGTCTTAAAGTGCAACCAGTTCCCCGGAGTAGTTTTGCAGACTGCGCGGGCGTCGACACCGGCGACACCACTTGTCTCTATATATATGTACAGAGACACATACAAACAGAATAAAAGCATTGAGATATAAATATTACTAAAACTACAGCAAAATAAACTAAAAATGAGAAATAAATAGGTCAACATGACTAGCCGCATTATAAAATATGATTTTAAAGCTACTCATAAAATTAATACAGTCAGTCAGTCTGTGTGCCATAAATGATCGGCCATGGTTAGTTTTGAACTCTCCAAGCTATATGCTTAGAAACACCATGTAAGATATTTGTAATGGCGTCATTTTACTTCGATGCATTGAGGTATCTGAAATCAGTAGGAGGTCACGCTTCAGAGTTATTAGCTATATAAAAATGTACCACAACATCTTTTTTGTGTTGAACCACAGCAAGATTTAAAAAGAAAATAGCATGAAATTGAAAGAATCGCTTTCCATAGATCTCCTTATAAACTTCGATGATGACATTATCGTTAGATATTCAGTGAATTAAATATTATTTTATTAAAGGAAGTAGTAATCATACAAAGTACAAATTACAAGATAATGCATCACAAATAATAAAAGTAGCTCTAAAGAACGGACGAGGTCAAAAAAATCAATTTGCGTTATATTGAATGAAGTAGGAATAACACGTGCCCCCATTTTCATCGTTTAGCGTCTATACGTTGACATACATCAGTTTGATTTCTTGACCTACTTACTGTCTGACCTACTAAAATAAAATATATTTTTAATATCACTCTGAGAAATCACACCTGCCGTCATTCCATTGATTTTAATTTTTGGACACTCAACTATCCACAGCAATAAGAATATAGTTTATATTCAATGTAATAATTCCAATAATTTCGCCGTCAATATTAGCTCAGCCCCATTCCTTTACTAAATTCACAAAATTTACTCTTGAAATGAGCAATCATTCATTATTTTAGTAGATATTTGGTTAATTATTTAATATGTTATAATTTTGTTGTCCCAGTTTCTGTTTTTCTTGTTACTTTTTATAAGCTACAAAAACATTCACTGACTTATCACTTTGGATGTTTGTTTATTAATTAAATAATTTGTACTTATATTAATCACTGCGCCATATTTAAAGCAGTATTTGAATTACTTTGTTGTTTTGAAACAGAACACGAGCTAATAAGATAGAACATCTATTCTGTTCGCCGACATTTATTTTTTAACAATTCATGTTATTACATCAATACGTACATCTAGATATTATTCATCAAACATAATTTTAATTATACTTCACCAATAGCATTACAATTTAAACTAATTATAAACTATTGTGTCGGCGCAATGCGATGTTACGGGAAACGCGCACTCTCTTAGCGATCGTTGTGCGTTACGCGCGAGGTAGAGTGGCAATCATCCTTCAGCGCCGGCGCACGTCGTCTCAAAGTTTTTCCGTGACGGCTCGCCGCTTAAACTATTATTTATTTCATATTTCAAGTTTAATAATCGCGTTATGGTGTTGTGTTAATAGTACTTTTGTCTTTGATACTCTTTCTAAATCGTTGGCTGTATTGTGCTGAAAGTTTATGTTAGTAAAAGTCTTTAAGTGTGTTTTCCTGTTCGCCGCTACCGATCTACTATCATTTATATTAAGGTAATTTAAAAATTACTCTGCACCCGTTATACTGATCAACGTTAATTTATTTTTGACATAGAATCCACGATTTTTTTTATGTTTTGTAATTTAAAAAAGTTCAGCTTTTTCCTATTCTACACACCTCGTGCGCACGGTTGTGGAGTATCAGCGGAGGTCAATTGAATCGAGCGACCGGCCCAATGAATTGAAGCACTGTCGTGTGTACCTCATCAATTATTATCGGAGTGCGCATGGGCCGCCAGGGGGCGGTGTCGGCACCTAGCCTTATGAATAATGCAACGGGCCGTCGGCTGACTTTCCAGCCGAAAGCGTGACGGACGAAGATTAGCCCGGACCGGATTAGGCCATCGCGTAGGCGCCGGAACACTCCAATCGATAAATTTATCTGGATGTAATTTAGGACTAAATTCCGCTCAAAATTGATTAGATTACGTAACGAGTTGTCGGTGACGCGGCGGTAAGTACAATTCTAGTCGCTCTGTTTGCAAATGACTAGTTTATACATTATCGAAACTGGTAGACGACGCGGTTTTTCTTTCTATTAAGAATTTACACAGACTTTAAGATATTGCCCTGACAACTACTTACGGAATTGACATTTGATAAGATAAGATTTTACATAGATTCTGTGCATGTAAAGAATCTTTGTAAAACATTAGTGATAGATGCGGTAATGTTTGTAATTGGCTTTGCTAACGTGAACATAAGACAAATTCCTTTCATTTTTGGGTACTTTTCGATCCGGGTTCCGGGTTTACCTTTTAAGGGGCTCCGTACCCAAAGGATGCCAATGGAACCCATTACTAAGGCTCGGCTGCCTGTTCATACGTCTGTCAGGAGGCCGTATATTTTAAACTATCATAGGTAGATACTTGAAATGTTCTAAAATGTGTATATCGGTATATATGGCCGCTTGAATGCAAATACCAAAAATAAAACTAACTTGAAAATTAAAGGATATGTATATATAAAAAAACAGTATTTTTCGAAATTTTTTATTTGATCTTAAATTTTGTTGTTGTTTTTATTAACTACTTAAAAAAATATGGGGTGATAAATGTACTGTGGGCACACACCCCTCCGTATGCGGATCTGACTAGCGTTTGGCCAATTTTGTACTGATTGATTGTATTGGTTACAGCAATGTCCAAGAGAGAGTCGAGTTCAATACCGATCCGAAATTGGGATCGGTATTGAACTCGACCCTCAGGAAAATACTTTAGCGGCAATGCATGGGCTTTTTGTGCAATAGTGCACTTTCCTCTGGGACATTTTCATCAAAATTAAATCAATGACAATATTGATAGAGACAGAGGAGGCGTCGGGATCCGTATCGAGACTATGATCAGAATCGAGGATGGGAACGGAACGGAATCAGGAGAGAAACAGAAATCGGAGTCACAACCGACAACGTAATGACAGTCGATATAAAAGATGGAGAAATTGATTTCACGTTCTGGCCGGTGAAACCACGAGCGCAATCCAATTATAAGGCAAATTCGTGGTGCTGTGAATTTCGTTATTTTTTATTTTTCTCACTCTTTATTTATTATTACTACAACCAATAAAGAATGTTTTATAAGTCACAAACACAATCCACAAAGAAAGCAAATGGACGAACATCATCCAGTGTCATTTCACTCATAAATAATTTAAACTCATAAATTAAAAAAAAAATTGGTTGCCTGTAAAGTCGGTATACGGGCGAAAGTTTTACGTGACAACGACTTTGAGTGGTAAAATCATTTTAATGTGAATATTCATTCGTATAGTAGGAAGAAGGATGAAATAATAGTAACAATTTAAAACATTTATTTATACAAAGAATTATATTTAAAACATTAATTTATACAAAGAATCTCGCACTGAATTTCATATTAACAAAATTTTATTTTTACCTTTACACATACATACGTATTTATATACAAATATACATACAATAACTTGCAATACATTTGCGTCTCTGTCTCTCTCGCTCTTAGGCGGGCTAACTGTGCTCGAGTGGAAGGGACGCGTGCCTCTCACTCGCTCTCATTGTGAGCGCATAACGTGAGCGGAGCGTAACGCAGTTTCTTGAAGTGTCACCCGGCAAACCAATTTATAAGACGTTGTCACGTCAAAATGTGTGTCAGCTCCGACGCACGACTGGAGTTTACTCCTTAAGTACGATTGTCTAAACATACGCAAAAAGAGTTTATATAACTGAAAAATTTCGTTATGACTAAAAATTTAAGAAAAATGATTAAAAATAAATTTTTTTTAGCCGATCTACAATTATTAAAATATGGAAAGTATTTTGAATAAATTTTTGTTTTTACCAATAATTTAAGAAAAACCATTAGAGAAGAAATTTTTTAACCTATCTACAATTATTTTGTAATTTTTATTTTAAGTAAAAAGACGAAGATTTATTGTAATTAAAATTATAAAAATATTATCAAGAAGTATTTAAAATTTATTTTGATAATATTGTCTTAATAATAAGACAATATTATCAAATAATTAAAATTATTTACGTTATAATAATAATTCATTAAATAAATTATTAAAATAACCTTGAAAAATTATAACCTACCGAGCAACCGCGTGTTCATTTGATATTCCAGCATTATTATCTACACCACTTTCTTCCATAGTTTATATCAATTGCACTTCACCAAATATATTAATAATGCATATAAAAATTCACGATGATAATAGTAATTATTAATAATTATAGTAATAAATGAAATGTTAATAATAAATATTTATATTGTAAAAGAACACTTTAAAACACAAACAAAACAGTGGTGACGATCCGTATTAGAATTGTATAACTGATACACTATATATATATAGTTTGTAAACGTTGAACAGTATACTTTTATAATATATATAGGTATACACACAATATATGCGTCAGCTGCCTCGCTGCGTTGGCTACACACAAGTATACAGACAAGTATACACATACACGCGATTGAAAAGTGAAAGGTGCGCCAATAAGTTGCGCACCAAAAACGTAACGTGGATTCATCAATAGATTTTACTCGTCAAATTTTTCTCATACCGGGCGCCTTATATGAAAATCGATTCTTAAGGAGTAAACTCCAATTAATTTCAAATATACATTATAATCTTCTTGATGTGCGAAAACATTTTTTTGAAGCCGGGTTTTTTGCATGACATGTCCCTAATTCACCTCTAATACACTATTAATGTAACAGAGTTTTTTTTTGTTTACATGATGTTGTATAAGAAGTTCAGACAAATAAGAAAAAATATTACTTCGAAATAACATTCAGACTTTACAAGAAATTACTATCTCGTTCCTGTAGCAAAATCTATACTGTTTCAGTCACAATCAGAATAAATCAAAACTGTATTTGTAAAATAAAACATAGCATTAACATTTTAAAATAGGTTTAAAAAGTATGAAACTTAACATAGGTGCAAACAAATTAACGCCGTTAAGAATACAGAATCGTGCAACATCCTATAGAAATATACATTAAAAAGAAATCGTTTTTGCTATTTCGCTAAGGAACCCCAATCACATTAATTTGATCGACAATGACGATGACACTTCATGAGTACTGTAGTAACCTTGTGTATAACGGACGTGACTTGAATTTTTGTCGTGCGGTAAACAATTTTAGAGACATTGATCCACTGTATTAATATTTCAGTGGCTTAATTAAAACTATTAGTTTTTAAATGGGTCGTTATTTTTGTATAAATAATACCATCTTCGTCACAACTAAAGCAACGAATGTTTATAATACAGAAAAGTTATAATAAGTCAAAGAATTACAATGATAGTATTGCGATGCTTTGTACAAGTAGAATTGTACAAAAATTTGTACAAATAGTTCAGACTACACAATATTAAAAGCAAACTATCATAATATTATCAAATTTTGGCATTCATACATATAACAATATATGAAGAATGGAAGGTATTTAAAAGTAGATAATTAATTAATAGACGCTTAAAGACATTCAACAGTGTGAAAATTAATATGGCCATCGTCTTTTATTACAGATCATATTATATTACTAGGCACCATAAATATAAATAAGCGGTTTGAGGGGTTATTCCTTAAAGTAAATAGAAATTTGAAATATTTATTAGAAATAAATGGAAAAAAAGGTCAGAAACTGTAATCGCCCAACATTTGCACCTTCTCATTTTTTATGTTTTTTGGCCTATTGTACAGACATATATTATACATATATATATAATTAATAGTTTATTTTCGCGAATCAGTAAAGGTACCCGAATATATGATTTTTCATACTTATCTCCGTTTATTTTCAACCCCCATTTCAATGATGTCCATAAAAAGTGTAATTGTTTTGGTTATCATAAAAACTCCTGTTATTCGAAAAACTTTTGACTGTCATCACACATAGCTGTGTATGTTCCGCATATCGACATTGGACGTTCAAACGATTTGAACACAAAAAAATTATGACCTTTTACCATCTTCGCCGATGGCGAAAGGAGAGTTATAATTTTAAATGTACGTACTCATACAATAGCAGAGGTGTATACACATGTATATACTGTTTTGCAAAATTTAACTTTTATAAAAATCATCAGAAACCTTTCTAAAAATCGTTTAGACATTATCCTTGAAATGTTTTTGTCAATAATAAATAAGAAACCGAGTGAAATAATTGTTTAGCCAGCAACCTAAACATTATTGCCACTTAAGCAAATCTGCATTCGCTTTAAACTATTTAGTTAAATAGTTATTATTTGTTACTGAAATATGTTTTACTAAATGAATAAATGAATTTATTCGGCTTACAAAAACGTTATTAAATTTGTATTACCGTTTCTTATTTATTTCATAATATCAAATATACCTTATTAAATTACAATTTAAGTAATATGGATTTTAAACAACAACTTATTCAGCTGGCAACATGACATTATTCCTTAATTAATCCCATTCGTTTCGCTTTTTTACTTGTTAAGTCCAAGTCGTACATCAACTTGCTTATACAAAACATTGTACAATTTCTGCTTTTTGTTCTGTTTAAAAATAAAAGACGCCGGACAAATGTTAATAGGACTGGCATCCTGAGTGTTCTGTAAAAACTTATAATGATATTGATATTACATTAATTAAGAGTCTTTATGATTTTTGTCCGTTTTCGATACTGCTAATGGCGAATCATTGATCCTGCGAATCACGAAACTTTTGTTTCTTTTATTTTGAAAAAAAATTTTAAATATTTTAAAATCTTGATTTTTTATACGGCAAAATGTTTTTCACGCCTCAGTCTAATTCACGGTTCAATCTCCGATCGCAAGTGAAGAATCATATGATATGAAAAGCACCCTGTATGTTATTATTTACTTACGATACAAGTGTCAGAATATAGGGCACAGTTATTTTATACCATATTTTTTGTTTGCCATCTTCACGAGTTGTTTCGAAACTCAATTACAATGAAACGCTGACTTAAGTATTTGATATTCATTTCAACTCGATGCTTCCATTCTTGAGAGAAAGTATGTCGATCGATAGACAGACAAACAGTCAGAAACCAAACTCGAGGACAATCAGGCAGTGAAATAATCTTATAAGTATTTATTTATTTTTCTTGAAACCCTAAAAACGGCATTTAAACGATGTCTCCGAACAGTAGGCAAAACAGGGCGTGCAAGGTCTCGATAAAAAGCGAAAGTTCGTCGCCTGCCGTAACCTAATAAAATGTCCCGACAAACAACGCATCGCGAAAGCTGTTAGCAGGCCTCGTCACGTACGCGGTCTTATATAGGGCACCCTTAGAACACCGTATTCGCGTCGTCGAAGGTTGAAAGACTGAAAAAGAAGACCGCCTTCAGACGCTGCGCCATTATCGATTACAGATTCCTCATCACGAACCAACCATTCCGTCCACCTTCGGTTCGATGTTCGCTTGTAGGGTGGATATGTAAAGATATATGTGTCGCAGACAGACTAAAAAATGCTAGGAAACAGACAATTGTCTTTAGCGAAGAAAGAAACGGCTTGCGATCACGTGTCGACCACAAAGACACGTTTACACTGAGATTGTGTTTACCTATGATGCATATAATCGCACCCGTTTCCCATAGGGATGAACAGAGACTAAAAGTCTTCGTTTGGTACAACCGTTAGTATGTATATTTGTTTGCTTCTTTGACGTTCGTCGATCTTTTCGTGTCGGAAGCTCGTCGGTATCGAGTAGATATGTTTAAAATTGCGTCCTTCTTTGTGTCATAGCTTCGGTCGGTATAAGATTTATTGGGACGTTCCTAGCCGACCCTTACATTACCGATTACACGTTTATTATAATTATTACTTTATTAAATTATAAAGTGTTAGAGGAAAAAGATCGGTATGTATAATTTTAAAATGAAATAGCTCTAAGTTAAGTCCGTTTTATATTGTATTTATTGCACTTATAACATTTCGTACTGATAAATATTTTTTTCATAATAAAACATAATATAGCAATATTGGTACAATGCAATAATACCATACATATGCTCTTTGTACGTAATGCATATTTTTATGTGTATTATATTTTGTATACAGACCCATCATTCATGTATTTGCTTATCTGTTACCCGACTGCGCAATACTGCAGAGGGTAAATATAATGAAGTGTTTGATTGTCTGTTTGTAGGAATAATAATAATAAAAAAAGGTCTGATATTCATTCTATGAATTATTTCGCGAATAAAAATCAACGCTATTCTGGACTTATTAGACACTTAGGGACACTTATTAGAGATCCTTAGAAAGCATTCAAATAAATATATTTTAATACATAAGCACAGGATTTATTCCATCCACGTGAGCGAACAAGACAATTACAAATAGTGTACTGAATAAAAAAATTAGTAGAACTGCAGGTGAAACCTAGGAACAAATTGCTGTAAGTGTAAAATCGTATAGTGAGTGAAAAGAATCGAGAACGCGATTGGTATTAGAATCGAAACTGCGATTGGTATCCAAAGAGATCAAAATCAGAATAAAATCGAAACTCAAATCAGGAATAGGACCGGTATCGGGATCGTCAATGATAAACAGTTCGCCCGACATAAAAGAAGAAGGAATTCATACCGTAGACGACAAACACATGACGGAGCTACGTGTGAGAGCGATAATATAATGCATACATGACAATAAATAACGCAATCGGCTAAATATCGCATAGTTAGAAACGAGAAAAGAACTATCAACGAGAAATGTTTCGTCGATAAAAATACAACTAAACATCTGACAGGCTATTGAAAGTTCTATTTTTTCAGTCGCGTTTCCAAATTAGTCTCACTTTAACTTTATAACACACTAAAGGCTTTTATATAATGAAAGATTTAAAATTTGTTTCAGAGATTACCAACACGTACGGCTGCTTTCACATAAATTTCATATACGGACCGACTGCGCGACGTCGCGTAAACGACCTTGTCTATACCTTCGTAAGGTAAACAAGGATCGAGATATAAATAAGTCGTTGTGAACATATTTTTAGTTTAACTTTATAAATAGGCAGTTGATAAACGACTTCGTATGCGCGATGTGTGGGATGGCCGCGTTCTCAAAATACGCAACTGGGTGATAAATCACTTTACATGACTAGCCAGTCATCTTACCCGATCAACACTTTTTGTTCAAGATGACAGGTTTTTTCTGATGTTAAAAAAGTTATGTCCAAACTCATTTTACATTTTGTGCCACGTGAATACAGACGCAGGTCAGTAACATTTCGCTTTTGGATCTCGCTTTCTGAACAGTTTTTCTCTCGCTGCCTACAAAGTGTCCAGTTTCACCAATCAAATATCCAAGTCCGGTGAAAGTTCTTTAACTGCCGCCTGACTCCTAAAGTAGCACGAAACTAAAAAGATAGTTAGCTTCAATGTCGTTCTAAAGATCAATTTTGAAAATAACTTCAAGCAAAGTGATATCTCTAATATGTATATATATAAAACTATCATTTCAAAATTTGAATTTTGCTCATAGAAACTGACAGAAAACAGCAAATCCACAAACTTTAATCTGTACATTAAAGAACCATATTAAAGTAGCTTCTGCCTACGGCACCGCCTGCGCGGACTGACGTCATCTTTTGTATTCTCTATTTCTGTCTCGCTCCATATCTCGATTCCGATCCCGCTGTCGATACAAGTCCCGACCTCGATAAATAATTCCGGAGCAACGCATACTTTTACAAAGAAAACACACGTACTGCCGCTATCGATTCGGATCTCGGTTTTGTTTACGATTTCAATTCAGCACGACCTTTATCCCGCTCGGATATTGTTGTTGCCGAAATCTGGCCTGAAATAGTTTTAGACTAAAAAAAAACCGCATAAATTAGACCGAGTATTCTCGAAATATAAGCGTGTCGTAGTTTTTATTGGGGCGTGAACTAAATTTGCTAATCTACTTCAAGACGTAGCTAGATGGCATATTATCATATATAAAAAAATGTGGATGTACTTTATGTGCATAAAGCAACGTTGTTACAATTTTTTTATTATAAAATGCACAATATAGTTTCACGTGTTCACTGCTAAGCAGCAGCGACTTCGGTGCTCTACAGCGCCCTCTGTATGCAATCGGCGGATTCGAAAATTCGCATTTGGGTCGCCGTTAGAGTCGTTCAAATTACGATCGAGTTTCGACCTCATTTCAATCTGAAGAGCCTCAATTAAAGGAATGTAAGAACGCCAATAACTCTACCGCGACTTTTATGTGCCCGAACAGCGGACCCCTAAACGCTCGCGGCTCGGCCCGCGAAAGGAAGTGGCGGCGCTCTCGGGGGCGCTCCGGCGCAGCGGTCGAGGGCGTCTGAGGGCCCCTTTTTCGAAGTAAAAGCAGCGCAACATTAATTAGCCCGCAATTTAATATTCAAGATTACGCTTTCAGCTTTCATATCGTAATGCCGCTCGGCACGTTCGGCTTCAGAATTACGTAATTCGCCAGCGGAATAATGCAAGCGGGCGGCGCACGCGTTTCAGGTGATCTCGAAGGGCTTACAGCCGACGCGAGAGCGGTCAATACGGAAGTTCGGTATACATCGCCGCTGTTGTCATGTCGAAACGTTCGAGCGTACGTGTTCGCCACCGTTGAATAGTCGTCCGCGAATTGAGTGTCTACAAAGCTGTTGTGTCGGTTTTCGGAAGGGAATTATTTACGCGTCAGAAAATCGGCTCGGCTTAAACGGTATTAAAATATTACCGTCTCGTGTGGACTTGCTTTGAGGCTGGATAGGATTGTAGAACTATATAGAGCTCCAAATATTTAGCTATGCTTATTGCGCGCACTACCAGCTACGAAAAAGACAATTTAGGTATAATTTAAAAATTAAACAGGTACAACAATGAAAAGTAAAATAGTAAATAGTAGTAAATAGAAGTAAATAGTAGAAGTAGGTTAAAAATTTACTAAATTGTAAACCATCATAGTTTTTTGCTATTGTCCGAAAATCGAGTTTTGCATGTATTTCTAAATATTATTTAAGTTTCTTTTATTCTTAATTAAAACAATATAAATTAACGCAATAAGAGATAATCAGCCATATTAAACAATAAATTCTTTATGAGCATTTTTTTTTTATTTGTTCTTAAAAAAATTTAATCGTGCATTATAAAGTTTAAAACGGAAAAAAAACTGTTAAGTCGCGTCCCGTAATAAATCAGTGACAAATTTTCGTCTCCTTGTATTTATGACTTTCTTTGTCCTTACCTCTTACACGTTTTTCTGCCAGGCTCTATTTTCAAAGGAATTTCGTAAATTATCTATGTAGGGCATAATTTGAAAGGTCTAGATTTAATATTAGGAATTCATGTTTCTAGCCTGTAAGCTTACGTAAATGAGATGCAAATGAAAAAAAAAATTAGGAAGAATTAAAGAAATCAAATCAATCACCTTCGAACGACATATCGACTGATCGCTGTCCCCGACCTGGGTAGAGTGAATATGGCAATACAGATTTTAAGAGTCTTCGTATACATAAGACAAGACAGAGATTCGGATCGCGACCGCCACACGAGGGAACGTTCGCCCTGCAACACGCGACTGCAGGCTCAAAACGCGATGCACGAAATATGCATGGAACGGCGCGTTGCGCCGGCGCATTTTCTCTACGAAGGAAACGCACGAAGACGATTTCCCAGCTCGCGGCACACGTCGGCGCCTTATCGCCGGCCGAATAGAAAAACAACTGATATCGGCCCGCAGAGCGATAACGTCGGCAACCAAATCAATGAGGAGTTCAATGAAAATAAATAGATATGTGTGTGTCTGTGTGTGTGTGTATGTCTGTTTCGGACGGGAAATCCTGCATTCGCATATCGCTATAAAAAAGTGACGATAAAACTAATGACTAAGAAAGGAAACGGTTTAGTCGCGTACAATGTTTGGTGTCGCTCGTGCGGACGCGCAGCGTCGGGGTGCAGTGAACGAGTGCATGCGTTGGATTGGGTTATAAAAATTGTGGTATACGAAATACAGTTTTTGTAGACAGTGCCACTGTGTTGAGGATGTGTTTAAAATGAAACCGGCTCTTAGGTTGATATTCGGAGAGAACTGTTCTCTTGTTTAAACGCGCTCGGGTGCATTTATGGATATGCAACGGAAAGGTGAGCAGAGACTCGCTTTTTGTGTTGGATATAATCGCATCATAATTACGTCAATTTGGTTATTGATTATGTAATTAAAAATAAATGGTGCATTTTCATCATAACGCTTCATTCTTATAAAAATTAAATTTCAAAAGGAAATCGTAACATGAAAGGATTTCTTTCATCGTTTAACTATCTATCTGTTTGTCAGAACTGTCTTTTTGTTTTATAGTGGTTTATTGCCGTGTAATGGCTGGAAATAAAAAAATAAATTAATTTTTAATAATTAGGATCTTTTTTTGTTAAATCAAAATCGGTAAATATGTTTAATGTTCTAAGTGCTATCTAACATTGGCAAGTAAATCACAAACCGAACGCTAATTACGCGAGTTTTCTCCTTATTTATTTGTTTGGTTGATTTCATTTCGCTATCATGTTTTTAAATACATCCTTAGGTTCTGTTTCCGACAATCTCTCGTATTCCATCGTTTTAGGGTTCCACAACGCATAATAGAAAAGAAAGACGCTTAAAGTCACTTTGTTATTCGTTTTTTTGTCAAGACCCTTTTCTTCAGACTCGGTTGAAGCTATAAAGTTGAAATCAAAATCTTATATTAAAAGGAGACATTCCGTTGATAAACCTGATATTTACACTTAGTGTCAAAAAAAAAACAAAAAATAAAATAATTCCAGAAAAAATATCCAAAATTTTGTTTATTTATTATTACCATCATTGTATTAAAACATTTCTAATTATATTTTAACAATGTTCTTCCATCCATTTATTCATTCACATTTTTTTTTCCCGTTTTATAGCTTGGATGCTAGTCCGTATCCAACATAAACTGATATTGGAGTGTTGCAATCGAATACATGAGTGGATGAAGGTATTATCAATATATTTTATACCAACATAAATAACACCTTATGGCCATCAAATCAAAGTGTTATTTATATTAGAATACAATGTATTGCTAATACCTTCATGCATTCGTGTCTTCAATCGTTGAACTGAAAATAAGTGAAGCATAGCCATATTTCGTCTCCTTTACGACTTCATTCATAATGATATTAAAATAAAAATTCTCTAATTTAATCCTATAAAAAGAAATTCGTGTTTTCAAACCAAAGGGTGCTACTCAATTCTCCTCTCAATTTTTCACTTAATTTCGAATTGAAGTGGTGAACGCCACTTATTGGCCAACCAACAAAATCCTGTAGGGTTATTACTTGTCGACCTACATTCTTTGAATTTGGTAGTACAAGGCGAGACCTTTTGAAAAAGTGAAGGAGTAAATACTAAAATCGTTTGGTACAAGGCGAGATCCTTTGACGAAGTAAAGAAGTAAATCATTGATTTTAAATACCACGTGGCGTAATTCTTGCGAGAGAGTCGTATATTTCTCAATAATTACCAACTCTTTACGATATGTGTGTGCGTTATTTTAATCGCTTCCATCGGAATTATATCTCGTATTTCTTTCTTTTCAGCTAGAGATACCTTAATCGCTTTAAACATCTATTGTTCTGTATCGATTTTAATCATCTTATCGGTTTGACGTCATGCTCATTAATTATTGATTATCTTATTGTTTACTCAATCTTAATATTTATTTACGAGATATTATCGAGGACAAGTATTTTAGGAGCTACCGGTGAACCGATCAATATACCCACACGCATACATACCCACACATGTTAAAATCATAACACTCCTTTGACTTTGCCGTAGCTAGGTAAAAAATATTTATTTTTGATGCATCTAAATTATATTTTTAGTTTCGAATTGTATGTAACAAAAAATCTACACACACTACGAACGTAACAGAAAGACACCTGTAGAATTCGTCTAAGTGTTCAATTAAAACAAATTAAACATAAATTGTGTGGAATATTGTATTGTCAAATCGTGTGAGTACATACAAAGCATAGTTTATATATATTTGAATTATTTCAAATATTTACATTATCTTTGGTATAATGACACTGCACAATATCCTCAACAGTAAATAAAATATGTCCTAGACAAGTTTCAAAACCATATTTTTATTGTAGTAATTTATATACTATATTTTTACTACATACGTAACATATTTTTATATATGTAGTAAATCTTCTGTTTATTGCTCGTAGTAAAAAGTATTTAAAATATTAAACGCAGTCCTAATGAAATAAGAAATAAGCAAGCAAATTATTTAATAGTGATATCTTTAGTTTATTATCAATTTATAATATAACTAAATTCATCTATGCAGACTTTTCTTGCTGTCTATCAGACGTAGTCATTTTTTCTGATACTAAGAAATGTAAAAGTTGTGTCAGATTGAATGAAGACAAGTCTAGACGGAAAAGTAATTGTTTATTAAATAAAAAGCGAAATTATAAAAAAAAAACGCTCACATAAAATGTTTGAAAAAGATTTTTCAATCAAAGTAATTTAAAGGAGTGCATAACAAATTATTAAAAATATTAATGTCGTACTTCAACATTAAACATTCATTTTATGGTGTCTTAAATGTATTTTTTCGATAATTTCGATAAACAAAACAGGAAAACCAGCAAAAAAGGTAAAAACTGAAAGATAAAGCGGGTGTTTGAAATTATTACCAGTCGGCGTTAATACCAAATACATAAAGGTCATTTGTTTCAAGGCACTTTATTTGAAATACATTATTTTGTCGCTTACTCATCACAATAGTCGAAGATTGTGATAATTTTCATCGAAATAGCGATCACGAGAATTGATATGTGATACGGGGAACAAAGACGGAAGATGTTATCGTCATATGTATTTGACGTCTTCTGTCTCCTTCTCTCCTACTCCGTATCAATTTTCGTGATCGACGTCTTTACTCAGAGCTGTCAGGAAAGACCCGCACTTGTGGAATAAATATAATATCATATAAAAAGAAAAGTAAGAATAAACACCGTCCAGTGTGAAGAAATACAACACTTGTTGGTGGGTTGTTGTGCGAAAATTCAGAGTGAAAATACAACAGATCTGGGCGTCGATAACATCAGGAGTGAATACAGAAACACATATCCAAAAAAAATTACATTTACATTTTTTTCATTAAACAATTTACAAAAATTTCCAGGAAATTACTTCAATTACGTTTAGGGGGCGTTATCCTTTGTCATTCAAAAAAAAAAATATTTTCAGATCATTGTGTGACAACAAGCTATAATTTAGAATAATCATTTATTCGTTATTTCGTTAATATAGAAATTACAGATCGAAATTCTTTTGTTATTTACGTAGACTGTCAGATAATATTCGAAGAATGGAGCTTCAAATTATTTGTCGGCGGCTAATTCTAGGCACTCGGCGAGTCGACGTCGGAGTTGTAACCTTTGTTAGTATAACACCCCTTGTGTTTAATCTGATTGTTTTGTTGCATTTTATGGAAAACACATTTGTTATTGCATTTACATATTGTTTATTGCATAAGAATATGCATTTGTTACGAATGCTGAAAAACAATCTGCCGAGTAACGAATACCTATTCAAAGCAGTAAGAAGTTTTGTTTTTCTTTGTTACAACAATAGCTGTAGGTAAACGCATAGAGTTAGAAGTTCGAATAGATGTTTTCGATACTCTTTGTCCTAACCATTTGCAAGGTTTCAAAATATTTTTATTATCTATTTATAAGCTACTAGAATAACACTAATAGATGTATGTGTCTGTGTCATTTATTATTACAATAATTAATACCATGTAAATAGGAAAAATGCGGTAATAGTAGGAAAGAATGTTTTATAGGTATAAATGTAGCAATATTCCCGGCTTTATGAAATATATTATTCTTTTCTAAAAATTGTGATAAGTTCTATTTAGATTTTTAAAATCGTAGAGGTCGTCTTAAAACTATAATTATGAGTACGGAGACCTCGAGAAAATGCCAAAATTAATTTTTGAACTCGAATACCACATTCATTTACTGCTAGGCATATTTTTGAACGTTTTGAGTTCAAAAGCAGTAAAAATATCTAGGAATGGCCTGTAGGGTCGACCGTCTTTCGAATTTTCGAACTCGAAAACTTCAAAAACTTACAAACGATCATATTTTTGAAAGCGAGACGTTCAAAACGCATCGATGAATATATTCTTGAGGAGTTTTAAGAATGGTCTACAGATTCGACGCTTTTTCAAATTCATTTTTAACCTTTCAATGAACGAAACGATCTTCAAAAATAATAATATACGCCAGTAGATACAACTTTAATACCATGACGGTATATTTTTGATGTACATATTAATTTTTTTCCTAATATTTTTGATGTACAAATGCATACATATTAATAAACCGTTAGTATTGAGCGACTGTCGATAAAACCATCTAATTTTGCAATATAACCACCATCGATTTAATGACGAAGGCAAAAAATACAGAGATGGCGACAATCCATTAAGTAATCTCGCCGTCGATACGGAAGCGACACCTATTACATCCGCCGTGACGCGACATCTAGGCTATTTTCGGGGAAAATTACCATCAGTCGCGGCAACCGATCAGCCCCACGGCGAGCGGTGGGCGGTAGCCGACGCGCGTTATATCTTATCCGGCCGTCGCAATACCCCGATAACCGGACAATATATTATCAATTATTTAATTAATCTTGGAGTGGTGTTATCTACCCCAGCGGAACCTCAGCGCCGGCGACGAGATCGATCAAACCGTACGCGGAGATCTGTACAGTGTTCGGAATTTAACGCAGCTACCTCAATCGCGTGTGGTTCCGTCCGTCTGTGTGTCTGTCTGTGAGTTTAGAACTCGAAGATGACTCGTCTTATTCATACGTAAATATATGTATTTTTTAATATGATAATATGCCACCATAGCTAGGTCTTGAAGTAGATTAACAAATTTAGTTCACGCCCCAATAAAAACTACGACACGCTTATATTTCGAGAATACTCGGTCTGATTTATGCGTTTTCTTTTTAGTCTAAAACTATTTCAGGCCAGATTTCAGCAACAACTATATCCGAGCGAGGATAAAGGTCGTGCTGAATAGAAATCGTTAACAAAACCAAGTCACGAATCGAGAGCGGTGTGTTTTCTTTGTAAAAGCATGCTTTGCTCTGGAATTATTTATCGAGGACTGGTATCGACAGCGGGATCGGGATCGAGATATGGAGCGAGACAGAAATAGAGAATACAAAAGATGACGTCAGTCCTCGCAGGCGGTGCCGTAGGCAGAAGGTACTTTAATATGGTTCTTTATCATAAAGATTAAAGTTTGTGAATTTTTTAAAAGAAAACGAGGGATATGATCGTGAAGTAAATGAATAAATAAACAGATATCACTTGAGACTCTCAAGTGATATAGACTTTTAAATTAAATATTGCCTATAACTTTGTATACGATAGCTTTATACAAAAAAACTAAGCCAAATTACTATAAAATAATAATCAAAACACCGTACTTTATTAATACCGTTTAATGAATTATTTATGTACAAGATGCAGGCCGGAACTCTATACATTTATGAAACGTCTCCTTTGGTCATAAATACTGAAGGTGCCTCCGCTTATCGGATTTGATGACATTACGTACGGAACACCCAAAGTTTGACTTCTGTGGAAGCGATACAAAAATCCATTGGTTGAGTGGAAGATCTTTGCTATTGCAATTTAATTTTTTCCAGAGTAATTTATAGATCTCTATATAAAATTATACTTTTACGATACGCATATGAATATATCTAGCGTCTTTTTAACTACGACAAGGAAGAGTTATGAATTCGCCGAATATAATTGCACGCCTCATAAGCGGAGCGCATGAGGTAGCGCTCTACTCTCGCCTTACGAAAAACGAGTGATATTTTGAACTTTAAATGTCTTTATTTATTACATGTTGCACTTGTAAAATAATGTATGCACTCAAACGGCAAGAATAATCACTGATTTTAATATCTGTAATATCTTCAAAACACATTTTGTTATAGAACATATTTTAAAAACTGTTTTAAAAATGTTTTTCGTGGACGTCCGTGTGTCTGTATGTGCGGATCCTGTATGTGGTCACGATAACGAATTAAATACTTCACTAATCGAGTGTTTTTTTTTTCATTCGCTTTAGTATGCATCTGAATAGAAGCCTATTTATTGAATTTCACTGTCTAATTCGGTGTAGTTTAATTGATATTTAATAAACAAAATTTTAACGAGTCTTTTAGAAAAAAAATTTTTTTTTTATTAAATCTTAATCTAGAGAACATAAGAAACCCGAAGCGTGACTGTCATTTTTATTCTCAATGTTTAAGTAAAAATTTTGACACCACGGTATTTTTTTTAATTTATTTCAATTAAAAAAAAATAACGATTACGGTATAAATTTTTGTTAACATTTAGAATTTAGAGTATTGAACAATGCATACCAAGTAATTTGTGATCATTCATAAAGAGTGAGCTCCAGCCATTCGTCGGAGCTGACATACACACTTTTCTTTAGTAAAAATGGAGTAACCGCTATGAGGCGTGCACTTTTGGATTTTCCAAATTTATTTTTGAATTTGATCACTCTATTATTGTACATAATGGTACATTCAAATGCATAATTTTCGAGGTTTTACTCACACGTAGTCATAGATCGGAGACAAAATGTTTGAGAATTTTTAAACTCATCAAATTAAACGACTTATAAGCTAGCCTAGCAGAGGCTGGATTTTTCGTAGTAATCAAAATATCAAAAAAAAAATCATGTAAATAATGATCAAGTTTAAACCTTAAGTAGTTACATACACAACAATTACAAAACAAATCGCACAAGACACTGTCCGACCTTAAATATTCACGACGTCAGAGGTTAAACTTTTGGGTGCTTGGAAGTTCACGTCGAACTCTTTGGATCGAGGTTCAGGGGTGAGGTGCGCGATGCAAGATGTATTTTTGGGAGCTAGCAAGTTCCCTAGTAAAAGCGAAGTTCGTCCCTGTAGGGCGAACTTCTGTATCTACACTTGCTTTAAATCGATGCAAACTTTTTATCCCTTCGATTTATATGCAAAAAAAAATATAAGCATTCATATAGATTATCTATCTGTCAATAATATATGTTTTTATACTTGAAATGTAGTATTTTATTGTTATTGATATATATTTCTAGCTGTTTTGATGTGCTTTATGAGTAATGATGAAGGAACTATGAAATTTAAAAAAATAATTATTCTAAAACTATTAATAAATGGTCAAAGTCGCATATTGATATGTTCAGCAGTTTAACCGATGCAAAGACCATAAAGTTAATAGTTTTCATTTTCATTTTGGGTATGTAAAATAAAAATAAGGGTAAATAAAAAAAATTGTTAAGCAATTAAAAAAATAAACAATATAAAAAAACCATTTACAAACGATTTCGCATCGAAGAAACAAATTCTTATGAGATTATTTCGGCACGTTCAACAGTTTTTAATTGATTCCCAGAAAAATAAATGTTCGTTTATATATATATATATAGTATATAAAGTGAAAGTTTTACAAAATTCACTGTAAAACCTATACAAAAAGTGTAATCTTACTTTTCACCGAACACACTATAATTTATTATTATTTATAATCATAAACATAACTTAAGGTGCTGAAGGTAAGACGATTTTCTTTCATTATAAATATAAAACAATAATTTCCAATCCCGTCCGTAAATTGGGCAAAGGTCTGTTGTGGCCGTATTGGAACTTTTCGCCAAAAAAAGTTACCAAAATCAGTTCATGAATATGACTCGACAGTTTACTTCTATTCCGCTCTCTAACTCCGCAGTATCGGTACACGGAATCCAAATTATATACCGGCGTTGTCGAATAACGCCCCTAAACTTTGAGCCGTTCGTATGATCAGTTTCGTTTCCAACTCTGCTGACACATGAAGATGGTCCGATCTGATCAATCTGGACAACTTCGTCCATAACATTACTTGTCTCGACCCAGCGAATCTCACCTAGTGAATACAGGCTTACCTATTTCACCGTTTTCTGCAGTATACCTGAATGTAACATGTAGTTTGTCAGGTTATACTGGGGTTCACCTTGTCGAATTCGACGAATTTTCATTCTTAGTGTTTTTTTACCCCAAACACAATCATATTTTTCTTAAATATAGTCGCGTTTGGTTTACTTTAGTATCTATAAGTTGTTAGATTTGTAGCCATAACTCGTGAACGGGGAAATTACAATTTTTTGTATTAGCTAAATATCTTAAAATTCATTTTTTTTTTCGAAAACATGGTTAAAATTTTTACTTTAAGTATTGCGTTTTTACATCTTGCTACGATTGTGTGCTTTTGACTTATTACAAATGTAAAAATAGGACTTATTTCATTTTCATTAACTAATCGTTATCTTTGGCCTAAAGAGTTGATATCAAAATGAATGCTTGTGTCGCCGACTAAATATGTATCACTGATTTATTCTACACCCACGTAAATTGAGATCTGTGATAACCAAGTTTGACCTAATTTATATGTCTAAATCCGAATGTATTGTCAAGCACAACTTTTCTCCGTCTAATTTGTCAGTTTGTGCGCTTATAGCTCGAGAACCACGGTTATTATTTACAAGATCCTTTTTTTATGGCATGCCTTAAGCGCGAGCGCAGGTATGCTTCTACTGTCGCCTGAAAATCCCGTGTAATCACGATAACTAAGAAACTATTTAACTTTTAAAATTAATTTCTTTTTCAATCTCATTACTAATCGATTGGGAATAACTTTATTGAAAATCACAGCTTGATATAGTACCGATTAGCTGTAATTGACTTTTTTACTCGCAGTTATTCATGTTTTGATCTGTCATTTCGCTTAAATATCTGAAATGGAGATTGAAATGAATGTTTTATGTTTTTGTAATTACCAACAGATGACGGTAGTAATATCAAAAATAAAACAACTATTTTCGCCTGACGATCAGCTGTACAATTTAGTTCAACTGTTTAACTTAAAGTCGCGCGCGCAGGGTGCCAGGGTTCAAATCTGCTCTTGAATTTGTTTTCTTTTATTTATTTTTAATTAGTTTCAAACGTTTTAATTAATTCCAAAGTTATTTTAATATAATTAGTAATACGTTTATGTTAATAACAATTATAATAATTTTAATTAGTGACTTCGGGAAAGTTTTGAAGAACTTCAAAAAAGGACTTTTAGTGAAAAGCTCATATATTATCATTAACCTCTAATTTAAATAACATGCGTATGTCACGAGCACTTAAGGCATGCACATTTGGTTTTACCAAATATCTTAATAATGTGTACAAAGACCTAACCGACATTTTTCTTGTTATTACGATGGTTAGGTAATCTAGGATGTGAACAGTGACAGTCTTACTGCGTCGTATCAGAGAAAGAAAAGCTCGCGGCGAAATCATCAACATTTGATGTCCATTTTGATAAACATTTTCTATATATGCGGGCAAAGCTGCTGGAAAAAGCCAATGAAAGTGCAGTTGTATATGAAACATAACGTTTTCAAAAGACGTGAAAACTGTTCCTCGTTTCTTCGTTGTATTTCATCGTCCATAGAAAATCTTAGACGTCATGCCGTTGGGGTTTTCTTGGAAGCCACAATGCTTATAGCGAGATTTCTTCCCGTACATGAATTTTATTGACTTAAAAAATATGAAAGTTATCGATAGCTAGACACACTTATTTTTCTGTGACACTCGCACTATCAAAAAATTCTTACGACAGGTAGGTACCGTCAGTAGACACTTCACATTAGAGAAAGGCAAAGTATTCGCTCTCGGTCTGGCTCTCAAGTAATGTAGCGTGATAAACTATATCCCAAGTTAAGTAGTAGATTGCTGCTAATAAAACACAAAAGTTTTGTCGAAAACGCTGTATTATTTTCGAGTCATGCTTGAATATATAAACTGAAAAATATGCAGACAAGCAGACAAAAATTTTTAGAAGCAGCTGTTTTTGGTTGTTTTATGTATAAAGTACATACCAATTAATTATTTTTTTCAATATTTAATTTGCAGATTCTGTTTCCTTACGATTTTGTTATATTTATTGAAGATAATTGTTGTTATATTTATTTAGACCAATTCATACGTACCTAGTCAACCTACTTATGTGGGTTTTTGCAACCTATCGCGTCAGCAAACGGGGAACAAGTTTGGCATTTTCTTTATCCATTAATTAAACAATACCCGACACGGCGCTGTACAACAAATTACATTTTCCGCCTAATATATTATACTCGTAGAAATAACTAAGAGTTATTTACGCTTCCTTCGCGCTAAAAGTTTTAATATAAAACACACGTTCATTATTTATGAACCGCCGTGGAACTTTCAGAAGACATAATTAATAATTAAGGAGCAATCAAAAGTTCCTGCACGCGATGAACTTCGGCTGTATTAATAAAAGCGTACTTGTGTTAGTACGTTTATTATTCTGCCGTCTCTTTAAAGGATCCAGAGTGGTTATGCCGAGCTCTTAGCCGGTTTCATATTGCTCACATTTTCACCTGCTGGATACGTTAAGAGCCAAGATTTTCTACTTCGTTCGCATTCATAAATAAATTTGGAAAATCCAAAAGTGCACGCCTCACCGCGGTCATTAACTTCTAAAATAAAAAATTTCAATAGAGTTTTTGATAATGAAATTTCAAAAAAAGATTTATCAAATTCAAATTTCGCGCCATTTCGTGAGATATTTATAATGGCGCATGCGCTGATCTCAACTTTTCACATATGGCTTAAGGCTAATCTTCATTTGTATACAAATATAGATATACAAACACCACCTCAACGCTCCGCTTGTGAGGCGTGCAATACACAGTCGTTTTTTAGTTTTTTGTAAATTATAATTAAACGACAGTACTTAGAACGCTAATATTAACTAGGAATCAGCACAGGGTATAACTTTATATAATAAAAAAAAAAGTATTCCGGTAAGATACATTTTTCGACCAATTTCTCTGCCAAATACATGGATCCATAAACACAGACTGACGGACGTCCAACAATGATTGATTTTAATGTTATTATTTACTATATTAAACAAAATAATTATTTATAAAATATACCATATGTGCTAGACAGATTATTTAACTTGATATTAGTGCACTCATATTACCCTGTAAGTGTTATATTAGTAAAAAAAAAAAGTCATTTAAGTTTCGAAAGACTGGGTTTTTTGACATGTCGAGAGTAGAGCACTACCTCAACGCTCCGCTTGTGAGGCGTGCAATATAGGTCCTGGGGTTACTCAAGGCAGGTTGACGAGAGTTGTCGAGAGTATAAAAGTAATAAATTTCTGAGATAAATATTTTGCTAAAATAATCGAAGTTCAAGTAAAAACAGTAAAATTTTATTTTCTTTTAGTAAGAAATTGGAAGTACGTTTTGTGTAGAATAAAAGTTTTATTCCCTTTCATATAAAGTTATTAACTACTTTTGTTTTTATTATAATAAGTGATACAGTGAAAGAAACTTGAAAGCGTTGCAAATCAGTTTGCAAAAGTTTTTAAATATTTCTAATTTATCCCTCATATTTGAAATTCATTTATTTACGTTTTACGCTTGTGTTTGGATAACACTGGTACACTGTGTACCAGTGGCGTAGCTAGCCCGGGTGTCACCCGGGCGGATTTGAAATGACACCCTAAAAATCAAAACTGTTAATTTGAATAAAAACTCTAATGATAAACAATGCTTTATATTTCGTTACGCATTTTTTATTAATCAAAATTTGCAGTCGAATGAAGTCAGATGTCATCCCGAAATGGGGTGACACTCGGTGCGGGCCGCCCCCACCGCCTCTACTTACGCCACTGATGTGTACAAATATCAACCTCATCGGTTCAGTACATTCAGAACAAATTAGCTGTTACAGACAGACAGAGACACAGTTATCCTATAAGAATTCTTTTTTTTTATTTGATTTACGAAACCCTATAAAATAACAATGTACATAATACGAACTATGTCGTATAGACATACAAATATAAAAAAAGTGTGTGTGTATTAGTGTACATACAAAAGAAGTGAAACTTCTTTATGACATCATTTTTCGAAAAATGATTTACTATTTACAACTTCACAGAAATTGGTTGAATAAAGCTAAATTAGATAAAGTTTATGCAAAAGGCTTTTATTATCATACACATGGATACAAAAATAATACAATTATTTCACCTTTCTGCTACTAAGATTATAGCATTTCATTAATTATAATACAATTATTACTATTATTGTTATCGTTATTATATATTTTTGTAATTAATGGCTTAACTCACTGATATTTACACAGGTGGCCTTGGTAACAATTATGTTTATGCCACGATGACATTAATAACATTGAATAAATATGGCGCGTAACGGAAAAATGTTACCCAGAAATAAAGATGGCGTGTAACAGATAAAGATGGTGCGTAACAGAAAAACGTTACATTGCTATAAAATTTCTCCCATACGCCGATAAAGAAGTTTCACTTCAATAATAATATGCATGTATTTATAAACCACATAAAACGCTTCAAATAAAACACATAATTATTATTTATCTGTAGGTGGGTTATAGTTACGTACTTTATTGGAGACTCAAACGACTAAATCATCCGGAATCTAGAAAGGACTAATCCACACGTCAAAACCTTTGGTTGTTCACACCAAAGCTATAATAATATAGCGCTAACAAAACGCAAGCCCTCATCGTTAAACAATACTCGACGCTGAAAGGAATGATAAGGGTGGTCCAGCCGCGGATGCTGTGTTGACGTCGCCGGCGATAAATCATAGCGGCACAAAGCCCGCTCCGCTTTGATCGGTGATAAAGATTTAATGGAGGAGCCGTGTACGCAGGAGCATTGTGCTCGTTACTTCTCCGGTGTGCACCAGAAGGCGGTCGCGTCGCGCAAAAATGGCGGCCGCGTGCGCGTCAAAAGGCGCGACGCCTCCAAGTGTCATGGCTGCGCGGAAACGGAAAACGTTCCGGGTTGTGTCGCCGGTGACGCTCCGAACGTGACGCGAGGGTCTGACGTGAAGGAGTGGGGATATTTTTGACCTTTCGCCGAAAGGAATTCCGACTTTTATATCTATATCTTTATATCGGCACTTTAAGGGACTGTGTCAAGAGTAACTTCTACCTCGCCAAGTTTATATAATAATATCGATAAAAGTAACTAGATTTGTATTAAATTTTTTTTAGTTAAACTATGAGAAAATATTTCAAAAAATAAATATACACTGGTACTTTTTTTTTGAATAATAAAGATGTACAGAAATATTCATATACATAATTATCCTACATTTTATTTATTCAATTTTCAATTCCACGTATGTTTGCGTTTGCAGTTCACTGTGGGACTTTTTATCCTTATCCAATTATTATTTGATGGTCAAACTTTCTCTGTTTTGCACTCACGTTACTTAATTCTGCGCAGATATTGCGCAGGCTGCCCAAGGCTTATCATCTCAACAAACGAAAACTTTTGACACTATTCTTCTTTTGAGAAGCAATATAAAGAACCATTGCTAACAAGGCATACATTTTGCAATGCTTAAAGTATTTTTTAATTCATCTCTTACATTAACATAGCTGAAATTTTTTGAGAACAGTGTGTTTTACATTTCATGCTGTACCGGAGCGATAGAAAAATGCATATTAAAACTGAACCCATGAGTCTGATAATCCTTAAGTACAGACGCGCGAATTTTATGTAAGAAAAATAATTATTATATGCTCTTATTTAATTATATTTAACTGTTAAAAGGTTATGCTTGTACTTTTTATTCGAATTCCAGCCTTGAAGCCATTCTGAGAACCTGTAATCTAAACTGATCTGTTTTTAGCTAAATTTCTCTTTTCCATAGAGCGTATATAAGAATTATGATATAAAAACAATTTGTTTCATATTCTAGGGCGACATTACAGAATATTTTTCTACTAATCTTAAGTCTACGGCGGTCAAGTTAAAAAACCTTGATTAATTTATCAACATCGAACCTAAACCGTTGAGATTTCAACAGTACTGTAGGTTCAGTTTGTTTCGAAGTGCCCGAGTAGAAATGTTCCATTAAGAAGATTCAACCCCTAAGTGGTTAAATTAGGGGAAGAAAAATTGTATGGGAATCACGTCGTTTCTCAAAATTAAAGAACACGATATTTCTGCTTTTAGCATGAGAATAAAAGCAACGCATTTTAGCATTTTCAGGAAATGCGATATTAAAATGGAGGATAGAGGTATTATTTTGTATGGAAATTTCGAAATATGGCTTTATTTAAATTAAATGCTAAATACTATTTTTTATTTAATATTTTGGTAATTAACTTCTTCAGGCAAGACAATAATATAAAATAACATCAATAATGCATACAATTTTTGGAATGAATATAAATTAGTCATGGTATATCATAAGATATATTAAACATGGATGATTACAAAAACAGATCGTTTTGAAACCTTCAGTTCCATCTAACCTTTAATTTGGAGATTCTTCAAAATCGACATTGATTTTATTCGGGTTTATTTTGCATCAAAAAGTACTCAATGCGACGTGCACGTTATAATATTTCTATTTAAATTTTATGCATCAAGGTGTGCACCATTAAAAAAATCCTAAAATCACGTCAAGGTTTCCACAAATGTGCTGAAAAAAAAGGCATGAGGGACAAGTTAGCAACCTTAGATGTAGACTCGAGGACCCACTTGAGACGTGCGTGTATATGTAACACGGAGTAAAGTGGAGTTACGCATGAGGATGCGGTAAAAGCTTTTATCTTAAAAGAAGCGCTATGCTTTGATAATGCAATTTCAGGTGCTCATTGAGCTGTCCAAAATTTGCCAAACTCATCATTATAACTACAAAATTTTTCAGAAATTCCAAACGATATTATATATAGGAGGTATATGTACTAGATTTTTCCCGTGGCTCTACCTGAGTGTACATTTCGATTATCAGATGGATGTTGAATCATTTTACGTCTTATTTCGACACATTTCTATAGAAAACATTTCTCTTCGATAAAAATAAATAAATTCCCTTCTTCAGGATATAAATTGTCTAACAAAATTCTTTACCAAAAAATTTTGCTTTTGTATTTACAAATTTCTTTGCTTTATTATCAAAATTGGTATACAAACTTTTTTAGTTCTTTAATAGCACACGGCTCCACCGGCTTGAAGCAAATCATTCTTTGTTTAGTACCTTGGTAACAAATCATAGTAAATTGTATCTTGAATTGAATCGTGGGTTACGAAAAATATATTACAAGAAGTTTCATCGAAACCGGCTTAGTAATTTTTGAAATTATCGCTTTGATATAAACGACTGACGAAAATTATTGTTTAAAGATCAATATCGTCTACAATATCCATATTTCTATGAAAAAATATTTTATAAGTTAAAAGAAAAACTTAGGGCATTTGACATGTGTGGGACCAATTGATGAGCAAGCAATAGATATTCAATAATAATGGCATAATCAGCAGAAGGATATCAGAGAATAGCTATTATATATGTAAAGAGTGGTTATGGAAGATCTACCTTATGTCTTTGCGCCGGAAAGTACCGATTTCAAACCCTGAGCATGCGTGAACTAATTGACCCATAATTTTTTAACTTAATTGTAACCACTTGTTTCGTACCGCCACAGCCGTCATCGACCGCCAAGCTATTGCGTTGAAGCAGCTTATTGCCCTTGAGCTATTAGCCCCTCAATCTATTCACATAATGAAATATTAGGACCCATTGTGTTTGTATATTGAAGGTGTGCATGAAAAATGAAGAGGGAATGATAAAAGAAAGATAATATAAGATAAAATGATTATTTTTAACTTTATTGTCCACATGCATGTCTGTCTGTTTACTTACATCTATAAAATTACTGAACGTATCTAAAAGCGGTTTAAACTGACAAATAGAGCTTGAATTGGAAAAGAATAAAGGCCATACATCATTTTGAATGTCAGTCAGATAAAAAGATGTCGTCATTTCAAGATCCAGCCTGAGAAGTTACAAAACTACCCTGTAATTTCTCGCATTGAAAACCTGTAACACGTCGCAATACGATCAAATGACAACGTTCAACAAGAAAAAAAAGGAAATTCTACACTCGACCACGACAGGCTCGACTTCTAAAAAATAATAAAGGGAGGCGAGTGGGCCGGTGAATGAGAGAGGGGGTTGAATAGCAATAAGGGGGTTGAGTTGTGACCGACTAAATTCTACGCGAGCGCATCTGCGGGCGGATAGCTAGTCTGAAATAAAAAGATGCAGCGGGTGATATAATCTAATTACAAGCGAACAGGAATCAAATGATCTAAAATATCTTATTGTAATAAAAACTCCAATTGCTATTGCAGGAATAACAAAATTAAATTTCAGATATTTCAAATTTCCAAAGAAATTTCCCAGATTTTTACCTACGTATAGCTTATTGTACTGTGTTAGTATTATCGGGTTAGCCTAGTCCTTTAAATTCAAATATACCATTTTGATGAAGCGTCAATGCCAATACTTTTTAGAAATTTCGGAGCACTAGTTTAATTTATTTTACTAACTTTCATATAGGATTCACAAAATGACCTATTTTTCTAATGCCATAGATATTTTAAAAGTGTGAGTCATCAACCACTAAAATTTGAGCTCTTGTTACACGATTCATACATATAACGTAACACTGTCTACTTCGGAACGCTGATGAAAATTAAACTGTTTTTAAGTGAATGACTAATGTCTTTTCTACAATTGTCGTTCGTTCGTTGCATGACCGAATCGTTACAGTTGCATGTCACAGTACTAAAAATGTCATTGAAAGTCCGGAAACATGTTAGAAACTGTTACGCACTAGCTGAAATGTAAAAACAGACGAAATGATAGAAAAAAAATCAACGGTATTGACTCAGCGGTTAAGTGTTGCCGTAGAACCAGAAACTATCGGATTTTTACGGGAAAATGTACCAATAAGTTTTTTTAATTTAAATCAGATGAAAACCGCTGGTTCCGTACCCCGATGTACGCATTAAGCCGTCGGTCGTGGGCGGACGTTGTCATCGCATCGGTGGCGACGGCCGTTCGCAGTGTGCGACGGACACTAAGATCTTAACATCTTAAGAGAAGTGAGCCCGTCAATCGGAAATAAAAACATTGCGAGAGTGCCAACCTTCAACCTGACATAACGGCGACAATAACGAAAACTGGTCAAGAGCATGTCGGACCGAGCTCATTGTAAGGTTCCGAAGCCATTATTACAAAGAAATACACTACAGATGAAAAAGTACGTTGTTACACTTTTTCTATGTTTCCCGTCCAGAATAGTTATAAGCACTTTAGTCTTCTATAACTAGAAAAACAAGTAGGTATGTCGACTGTTACTATAAAACTAGTGTAAACTAAAGTGCATCAGCAAAAGAGCGTATGTTCATGGCACTTACATCGTTTTGTTGAGAAGCGCAGTTTTTCGGCAATAACTCAAAAACAGTATATCCGATAAAGTCCAAAATAATATATATTGAAAATACTTATTAAGCGTTACCTTCCTTATTTTTTCATAATTTTTGGAAGTACGGTTTAGAAAAAAATGTACAATGCCTGTGACATACGGACGAAACTATAAGGGTTCCACTTTTGCTGTTTTGAAAATGAAATACCATTCATTGAACGCCGATGACGTTTGAGAAGTACATATAATTTGTATTTGTACGACCGATTCCGTGGCATAGAGTGGGTCACTGCCGAACACGAGAACTACAAAATTTCAGTTCGGTTTCCGATCGGATACCGGATTTGTATTTCCGTTACACTGTTGTACCGGTTCTGGCATACGAATTCATTCCCCCGTGTATTATTTATGGTTCCTTTTCGAAAAACAAAACTGCTATTTCTATAAATTCACGCCCATTTTACAGAAAAGCAGACAGAGACTATCGATTTTCCACGGTACGATCTTTGCATATGACTCTTGCTTCACTTGAAAAAAAAAACTGCATTTTTTTGTTAATAGCTAATTTGAAGTTAACACGGTCAGAGTATTCATACAGAATAGAACATTATGCATGTAATGTAGAAGTACAGGTTTCCTTCCGTGGATCCAAAATGTAGCGATAAAGAAAGCACGCAAAAATTTAAATTTGATATGTTAAATAGGCACAAAACTCAATTACTGTTTGCTAATAATGGACATTTGAAAATGCGACAGTGAAGACAACAAGATTGCTGTCTTTCATACACTTTCAAATAAGATTGCTGTCTTTCGGCGTACCAAATTTATAGTAAATTCAACTTTGATCGTGAATAGCTTCTGAACAAGTGGACTCATCAAAAATTGACAGGACCTTCAATTCTCATTGTCATTAGTCTCACTAATAGAGCTATTTAATCACTACTGTTAATTTTTAAAAAAGGAACCTAGTTGATAAAATACAGCGTAAAGGATTTAGTATTAAATATAAATCAATTGCGCTGCGTCATTAATGTCATTAAAGCAACCGCTTTGATTTTTGACGTCACGTCACAGCGAAAATGCAACTTTGTACTAAAATTCATGCTATCTACCACCGGTATCGTATTAACACTAAGTGTACACTGACACTAAATAAACTCATCGTTCACGTTGCGTGGTCTGATTTTTCGTATATGAAATTCGCGTGCGATTTAATGACGCGACGCGTTGGAACTAAAGACGCGTGACTGATGGGAAATCGGAAGGAAGTTAGCGGTGGTGAGATCCGCGCTAACAATTCACTAAGCGCACGAGAATAAATTATGCAGCTCGGTTCATTAATAATTGACAAAAGTTATTTATTTTTCTTATCATGTCTATTGTTAATTTTATTACGACTTAATGTATTTATAATATGATATACTCTGTAAAGGGAAAAAGTGGCGCGGTGCTGTTCATTTACGTATTGTATACAAATAATTATTCGCTTTAAGTATCATTATAATATCATAAGACTTGTAAGTGCATTAAATAGTCCCTAATAAATTATTTATATCATACATGAACGCGATTAGGAGTGTTTCCATAGCACTCACATACACGTCAGACGCGTCTAGTCGTTCTGCATAATTTATCGGTTCACGTCGACAAAATTCAAGTTCGACTCTGCGAGCCCCGAAGCGACTGCGACATTTTAAAATAAAGTTGAAAAATATAACAATGCTCACAGCCGTCTCTCCTTGTTTATTTACGTCACGAAACATCCATTATATTGCATACGAGAGTCATTGTGTTTTTCGATATTTTTTTAAATAAAAACCACATCTAATATCAACGAGGACGTTACATATTCTATAAAGTAAGCCAAAGTGCGTTATTTACTGTAAAGTTACATACGTATATAACAAAACGCTTGTTTAACAATTCAAATTAACCTTCAACACTTGCCGATTCAAATTGAATATTAACCATCTTGACAATTCAAACGATTTGTGTATTTTTGGAAGGAAGTTTCGTAACGCGGCTTGCGTGAGGTGAAAGTTGATAGAAATCGTCACGTAACGAAAAAGTATTATGATCCCTCGATTCGACTCCCACCAACTGTCTCTCTATGTTTCTTTTTAACACACACTAATGGAATAGCATGGGGCGACATCTGTACAACAAAATTCTGTACTGCAGTTGATGCTGTTTTTTTATTTGGACTAAATTAAATCTCAAACATATCTGTCTTATTAAAATTTATTACCATACGCCAATAATTATTGTGATACAATATAATGTTGATAAGACTTTTTTTTATTTAATGTTTTTTTTTTTGTAATACATAATTCATGCTTTTGTATTTAATTTTCTTTATACTCCTCCTAAAATATTTAATGAAAATTTTTACTTGATTTTTTACCTAGCATTACTTGCATTGAAAAATTGATAGAAAATACAAAAAAACATAGATTTTTATTTCCAATTATATTCAGAGTTAAGGGAGAAATGTAAAAAACTTGACGTACTTGACTGGGATCTCTGAATGCACCTTTCTTTTTTTTTTCAATTATACAGATTGAATTTCGATTTGCAAACCCTAGTCTACTCTAGTTTTAGCACCTCGTTCTAATTGAAAACTTCTTAATGAAAAAGCGTCGTTATTGATTTGTCAGTTTTTGTGTATAATCACAAGGTAAGAATGTATCGTAAACAGTGTCTGTGAGTTGTGTACGTTCCGAAATAATTATAGTGAATTAATACTTGAATAATGTTTTTCGCGAATCCTATTTACAAAATTTAAGAGTTAAGAAATTCTAGCACATCGTACCTTCGAGATCGTCTTACATTTCATGCAAATTACTTAATTATTTCCATTATTCGTATTTCGATGTATACTGCGATAATGAAGTGGTATTTTTCAATTTCTTAGACGAATTACGATTTTTCTAAGTAACATGTAATTATTGTTTCTATTTAACAACCAATAGAATATAAACAATACAATAATGTAAATAATAGAATAAATAAACAATAGAATGAATGAACGATAGTATCACATGGTACGTAAATTGTCCGTAGACGGGGCTTAACACAAAATCTACTACGAGTTGATATAGGCAGTTAACAATATACCTAACCACACTTCATTCTTTTTATAGGCAGGTCTTAAGCAATTTTAATAGGCCTTTTTAGAATCTCGAGCCAAAATGGCAAAAACGGAACTCTTATAGTTTCATCATGTCTGTCCGTCCCTCCGTCCGTATGTCACAAGCATTTTAGTCAAAAACTACAGGTGCGTATTGTTGAAATATATAATGTACGTGTCTCATATAGTGCGTTATTTAGTTTAGTAGTTAAATGATAAAAATCAATATTTTTCAGGGGGGGGGCACTCCATACACTAATCAGAAGTTGAAAAAAATTTTTATTCTAAAATCATTTTTCATCTATAGAGCATTTCTTTGTATATAGTAACGCCTTCGGAACCCTACATTGAACATGGCCGACCATGATTTTGACCGCTTTCTTACTATATCTTATAATTACTATTTATGGAATGCTATTGTTTGATATCTTTAGCTAAAAGCGTGATATTTAAAAAAATATATATAAGCCGTCACGGGACGCCTGGCAGATGTGAAACATCGAGTTTATACAAGTGATATGCATTAAAGACAATATTACGACGGGAACTAAATATAGCATAATGGAAAAATTAAATATGACGAAATTTTTACCGAAAATGATGACTATTTATTTAATAAACATTTATTTTCTTTAAATACAAAAATTTTATTTTAATTTCGAGTTGCCACAACTTAATTAATTTCGTCTGTGACTTCAGTAATAGTTATATTCGATGTTTCTTCTGATGGTATTACTGTGACAATTGCTTGTCACAGTACTAATTAATTACAATTAATAATTCATTATTATTAATCAATTATTAATCAAAAATACAATCATATTAATCAAAATGTAGTAATGTGTACGATGTGGCGACGAGTCGCCATGCGCAAGCGACTGTGCGACTCTCTTCCCACTCGATTCGATGGTGCCGTTTACTACGGTATACATTTTGACTATATATATACCATTGTATGGCGTGGCGACCGTCGCCACGGCACGCATCGCCACGCCAACAATCCGGTTTACCCTACGCCTATAGACGTTTCACATCAAATATATTTATTTTTTACCATGGGTAAACAAATATTGCCCATAGATAATAAATATTTACTTATTCAGGTTATTATTATTATTTAAAATACCTGTACTTTTTACAAATAAATAAAAACATTCTTACGTACCCCAATCGTTTGTATGGCGCGGGCGCACAGGCAGCGCGGGGACACGCTCCATGGCGCAACACCTTATTATAATATTTTATGCGAGATGCAGGGACATTAAGCGCCATAAAGACAATTAAAAAGCAAATCACAGCGCGTGCTGACGTCACGCCCGCCCGTTTCGGGCGCCGCCGCCGGTCGTTCCGTCAAACGTATGTTTGATACTTATCATTTAGGTTAATTGTTTCTTCGCCTTTTGAGTCCTAATGTAGGCGGCGCTGCACGTCTGGTACCAACTTGACGGGGAGTGAGCGGTTTCTTAGACTTATACGCGAGAAAATTTCATTTGATTAAGAAAAACAGCTGTATAAGAGATGTATATATAACACGGTATCTGAACAACCGAAGTGCTTTGCTCGGCATTTTTTGAGTTTGACGCGGAAGAATGATCACGTTTCAAGAGAAAAATTGCTTACGTTCTTTTTCAACAATAAGAATTTAGATATGTAATATGCCTTCGCTATACACACATCCTGAATATCTTCTGTATCCGAAGATATTAAAAAGGATAAAAAAACATAGTATACAAAAATCTGCTAATTGCTCCCACGTTAATATTACGTATCTTTTAATTAATTTGTCATATATTGCAATCTTTTCTTTAATTTAAGATTAAATCTACTGGTATCTCGATATTGCACCTCAAGAGTAACAATCCAAATACATCAAAATTCTACTAGATGGCGCTATAAATCAACTTTTAGAAAAAATCTACTTGCGTATTAAGGTTAAATATAAAAATATAAATATGCATATAGATAAACACGAAAAACAAACCGTTATCAACGTAAAAAATTGTACATTGATAACGTTTTGTATTTTAAGCTTCACTTTATCTATAACACTCGTCGACGGCTCTAACCGACAACAATATTTATATGTATAGTATACATACAGTAGGTGCATAATATGCAAAATTTGCCTGCTGGCTGTTCTCATATTAATAGTAGCGTATAGTACCCTCTGCCTAATTTGACATGAGACGACAATGCCATTCATTCTTTGAGAACATTATAATAAGTCATTGGGTATTTGAATACTAGATCCAATAGCATAACAATACAATTAATTCAAAATTCTACGAGATGGCGCTGTAAAGCAACACTTAAAAATATTTAATTTCGTTTTTTAGGTCAGACACCCATATGAACAAATTTGAAAAACGAAACGTTGTCAAATTTTAGAAGTTTATCTAAAATCTAAATGGTTAAAGCCGATGATGAGTATTATAGGGAGACTTCTAACTCTTCATCATGCGGGAGACGTTTAGCGGCAGTCGCGCTTCGATTTCCCTTCTGGTAATAATTACTGAAACGTTATTTTCAATGAAAACATACAACGCGGCGCGCCAGACACCCTATCCGACAATAACGCTAATGCCGAACGTGATAAGCGTTATAGGGCGCGGGGCCCGACGTCGCCCGCTTAGGGGCTTTCGACGCGTCAGAATTCAGTGACTCTGCATTTCCCATCGCCCGCGCCGGCTGATGGCTCCAATTTCCTAAAAATAACGCCTACCCGCGCCGCTACCCAGAAAAGTGTACGGCCGTTTGTAGGGCGCCGGCCGGCTTCGAGGAAATCGGTTTTAAATTACCCCCGCGGACCTAACTACGGCGCCGCCGGCCGGCGCATCGGGCCGGCTATTACGAAGTCGCGATTGGCGTTATTTACACAGCATTATAATGCGGCCGACGTGTTTTTTTTTTATAGAATACGAACTCTGAAATTAAACGCTGTAAACATAACTCGACGATTAACCCGGACTTCGTCTGCATTTTTTAGTTATTTGTATCATCGGGTCCTGATATGACAGCGATCATTCTTCCAAAGTGCTGTTGCGTTTTCGCCCCTTTAACTTAGTACAGCTAGTCGGATATATTCAATATTGAATAATAGGTATTCAATGTATTCAATTCGAATAATGTTCAATTGCATTACTTTCACGTACAGTCAAATATCTCCTTGTCATAGAAGATCGACGTCGGTGCTGGCGACTTAGTGGTCAAGAGCATCACCTTACGACCACAGGGTACCAAATCTTGACCACGAGTGAATTTACCAATTAATTTTTCTCTTGAGCCAAATTAAACCAATCGCTTCGTATCCTGCTTGAACAGGTTATACCGTCAGTCCATGACAGTGTTGTCGCATTGGTGACGGCGGTCGTCAGCTGTCCAGGACCCACACTGGTTAAACGTGAAGTACTCAATATGGTCCAAATTCTTCGATCTGAAATAAAAGCACTGTGAAAGGGTGCACTTCAGCAGAGGCCGCGTGATAAATTTTGGCATAAAAAAAATTCCTATATATTCTTCCTTTTGAGACATTTTGACCGTCATCTCTAGAAACTGATTTGGCAGTTCGATTATTGATGAAAATTTCGTTTGTAAAAGTTAAACTGATGAGTTCATAGACAGTCTTCAGCGCAAAGTATTCCATCTTATAAACATTTTTTTGGAACGAAGTTCCTTACGGCGGGCTTGGAGGAGATAGGGATTTTGCTGCGCGACCGAACTGAAAAAAATGTGATAGTAAAACCGTAAGAAAAAGTCCGTGGAATAAAACCGTTAAATGAGACGTGCGCAGGCGCGACAGTCGTATACACAAGCGAGTAGTGTATAATACCTTTATCTTTCTCCCTCTTTCTTTTCGTTCTCTCATCCCTTCTCTCTCTATTACCACTCCACCCCGCCAATGCATAGCAAATACTCATGAATTCATGGACAAGCACGTGGCAAATATTCACATTATAGATACATTTTACTCGTGAGTAGTCACGTCTATTTTCATATAATTTCAAACCGTCAAAACAATAATAAATATAGTAACAATAGCAAGTGAACTAACAAGTGACTTGAATGCAATTGACAGTGATAATAGTGGGAAATTATTCAGTGCAAAAGAATTAAATAATAATAATAATAAACCTTTTTGTAATTTGTAATTATTCTATTTCTATATAATTTTGTGTTGTCAAACAAAAATAGGGACATATTTTTTTATTTTAGTTGATACTATGAATTACGATTTTTTTTTATTTTACGTAATTTATTTTATTTCCTAAAATACTTAATTTCCTAAATACTTTCCTGTACTTAAATAAAACTAATCAGCAAAATTTAAGAGAAAATCAAGAAAACCTACATAAAATTGAGCACGATTTTTTTTGCAAATTGTGTCGATTCTACATTAGCCGAAAGAACTTCGTTCCTACCTGGTGTCCCACGACACCACATTGTTTTTTATTTATAAACTCACGCGTATTACCCAGGAGGATAAGCAGAGATCACAGACCTCAATCTGGTACAATTTACATACGTCTTTGCTTTACTAACGTACATCGGTCCTTTCACGCAAGCTCGACGGTTTCGGGTGATCAAAATTTGGCCCGTATAAGATTTGCAAGTGCGCCTCTTGTGATAAACACTTTTAGTCCATCAAACACCTCTATAGTTATCGTTCGTCAGTCTAACGTTTCATTCAAATCACGTATGATTAATGATAATTATCTAGTCATTAGATGACAATGGACACGTACAACGCCAAAGTCTAAGCGCTTAGTGTGCATCGATCTAAGTTCTTACAGACTGAACTTTCTCGCTCTATTTAATATTTACATGAACTATTTCAAGTCGTTATAGGTCACCTATACTTCAAGGACTACTGTTTTAGTTGAAATAGTTTTCAAGATGGGATAATCTATATATGGCAGTTTTAGGCGCTCATCGATTATTAGAAAACTTGCATCTAACCGTCCATTTACATATGTATGTCTAGTCGTTACTGAAAAACTGCATAATTTATCTTAATGGTGGAGGTGCTAATTATTTCATCTTTAAAGTTTACTTTAATGTAAAAGTGTGGTAAGTTAGATTTTTCAAATAAAAAACCAATGTAGTGGTCGTGACATTAAAATAACCATTTTTTTTCTCTTACTGCATTAAGTGGGCCGACATTCGAATGATAGACGCTTGCTTTCAACATGCATTAACATGCAGCATACAACCCACCGCTGACCCTCGAATCTGCCTCTCCATTACGAATCTCTATCCAAATGATTGAATATTGATTCCCGAGGATTGATAGATACCGAATACCTAAGCAAGTGTTATTTATTTTTATTATTATCTAATTCCTCTGACTTAGTTTAGTTTTATAATTATCTAATTCCGCCAAGTTAGCGTAATTAGATAATTATAAAAATAAATAACAATTGCTTAGGTGTTCGATATCTGTCAATCCTCTGGAATCAATATTCAATCATTTGGATAAAGATTCATAGTGAAGAGGCAGATTCGAGGGTCAGCGGTGGGTTGCATGCTGCATGTTAATGCATGTTGCAGACAAGCGTCTACTTTGGATTTCCGCGAATTAACACCTCGCACAATACAATATCCTAATGATGTTTTAAAATTTCTATTACTTCTTAATGATGTATTGTTTAAATTAACCCAATAGGTGTACGTGCACGGTTACGTTCAAAAGCTGCCTAAAACTATACATAAACAATTGGACTAATCCTTGATCAAGCCAGACAATAGAGGCGAAAATATTAAAATAAAGATTTATTGGATGACAATAAATCTATATTATAACATTTTTGTTTAACTTTATTTTAACATTTAACATATTCCTCACCAATATGGTGATTAGAACCTTAGACATAAGGTTCTTATCACCATGCTGCCGAGGAAAACTTTGCTACAATTATTTTATTCGATATCGAAGGGCTTGAATTTTGAGCCCTTCACGCTGGCCCATTGCGAGTTAGGGGCCGCTGACGACCGTTACCACTTATGCCGTGACGTCGAGGATTTGCTGGCTTAGCGTTTAAGTTAAAAGCTCATTGGTAAATCCATCCGTAATCGGAATCGAATCCGATATCTATTGGTTTTAAAATCACGCTCTTACCACTGAACTATCACCACAGGTATCAATCTTCTGCATGAGATAGATTCAAAAAATCTGTCGAACGATCGTCAAGATCACAATTCGTTAAGGCATTGGCTCCACTGCAAAACTAGCACTAGTAAATCGAATATCAGTGAGTTCTGGTATGGTCGTGTCAATGATTGTGTTACATAACTAAATCTATATGGTGATCTAAAGTCTAGCAAAGTCTAGCTAACGCCAACAAAATACTCTATGTTTTGCATTTTTTATAAGCAAAATACGTAATCTTCATTTTAGACTTGTCACGAATCTGTAAATGTTATATTATTATGCAGGTTACCAAAAAAGGTCAGATAAAAAGAAATTTACAATAATAAAATACTTCAACAGAATACTTACTGAAAAGTACAAAATACTAGGTGTTTTATTGGCTAGTAACGTATACTGCAACGAAACTATGTGTGGTGTTGATTTGTGAGGAGTCAGACTTTTGTTTAGGTATTATTTACGAAGGAGACGCTCAAGAGTTTTTCTTATCTCCTCGGTGGTGTCACGTTGAAATGGACTGTCACTAAAAAAGAGGCACAAACGTTATCGGGACTAACCGAAATATTTCAATAAATGAAACCCGATCTCGCGAATTGTAGTAGAACCGACAATAGAGAAGCGAAAATGACATTGGGTGTTAACGGAAATCTATAAAATAATTAAACCGTGAAAGTAAAAATGTCGATTCGATTTGCATATATGAAACATGTTCAGATGTTATAAACGAATATCACCTATTGTTTTGCAATTCAGTAACCATCGCTTATGAACAAAACATCTAGCTTGTTTAATCCTTTGGACAGCATAAATATACAAAACCCATTGCAAGTGTATATTAATAAATAAATTAGATTTGTCAACATTTTGTTTCAATTTCTCAAACGATTTTCATCGCACAGCAAAAAACTAATACCAAAATGTATATAACATCTAAGACAATAAGAGATATCTTTTACTTGTTATAGAAAATTAATATCTTTTCCTTTGTTTCAGATTGTGGATGATTTGTCCGTCATTGGATGACGCTGTTGAAACAGTGTAAAGAATATTCTCCAAGCTTCAGTTGAATTGCATCCGTCGAGAAACAATCAACGTCGCAATTTTCCTGTAAAACGCAATTGCATTTTTTAAGCAAATACGACTTCACAAACGACTTACGCCTTCACGCTGGGGCCTTCGATGTCGTCGGTGGACATGAAACGAAGTATTAAAATCGCGGCATCATGTCCATTGAAAATTTCCGAAGCGGAGCCTTGCATCGTTAAAGAACTGCATGACGAGGAAATATTTCAAACTTGAATGTTTCTATTTTAAGTTTCTTTTGTTATTTCTTTTGCAAGAATCCGTAAGAAATCGACGCCAAGTAGACCGAAGCGAAACAACTCAAGCCGTACAATCCACAACCAATGTATGATAAGATTGAGAACACGAAAAAGCCGCTCGTCGCCCGATCTACGGATTCGTATGGCGACTCAAATTCGTAAACCACGCTGCCCACCGCCTAGCTTCGTCGCTTTATCTTCGTACCTTCTCGTAATAACGATTCTCTTGCTGCAACCGTGCCAATCGTTGGCTACAATTCAACGAAATGGCTCACTCATCAACGCCAATTACAGTACCATAGCGAATTCAACAGCGAATTGGACATTCTACGAAGAGAACGGCACCGTCGTTAGAAATGTGCACATAAAGCACGAAAGATATTCTACGCCCGTAACCATACTTCTCGTTATTATATTCCTGACAGTAATATTGGGTACAGTTATCGGTAACATTCTGGTTTGCGTCGCTGTGTGTTTGGTACGAAAATTAAGAAGACCTAGCAATTATTTGATAGTGTCCCTCGCAGTGAGTGACCTCTGTGTAGCCTTAATGGTGATGCCCGTGGCTATGGTCTACGAGATCATGGGTACTTGGCCGTTCGGGCCTGTAGTTTGCGATTTTTGGGTTTCCAGCGATGTGCTGTCGTGCGCTGCTAGTATACTGAACTTATGTATGATCTCTGTAGATCGATATTACGCTATAACGAAGCCTTTAGAATATGGTGTAAAAAGAACTCCTAAAAGAATGCTCTTTTGTGTTTTCTTAGTATGGATGGGAGCCGCATTTATATCACTCCCGCCAGTTTTAATTTTGGGCAATGAAAAAACTGAGACGTCCTGTTCTGTGAGTCAAAATCAAGGGTATCAGATCTACGCAACGTTCGGGTCCTTTTATATACCACTGACTGTAATGATAGTTGTGTACTATAAGATATTCAGCGCGGCAAGGAAGATAGTAAAAGATGAGAAGCGAGCTCAATCACATCTCGAGACGCACTGTTACCTTGAGATCAACGTGAAAAATGGTGGGGCCGCCGAAGCGAAGCTGCTGGGCAGTCAACCGGTTCAACCTACTGCAACAAGAGGTTCCACCGCCAGTACCAATACTACGGTACGTAAATATATTTTATTCGTAATTGAAATAATTTTATTAATTATTAACGAAATTATTTTAATTATAACTAGAAAAAAATCTGTTTGATTTTGGTTCCGTATTAATTATTATTTGGAGGATTGTTTAATCTCATTAAATCTAATTTGATATTGTATATTTGCTAATATGTAATTGTCAATCAAAAAATATAGTAAATAAAATAATATTTAAAGATGCAATCTTTTTTGTATTCAAATAAAAACATCTGTTTCTATAGTTGAAAGTTAATTGGATACATTTGCATTTATTACAGTGCAGCGTAGATAAAATGGAAACCAGTATCGGGCGCTGTTTCTCTAGTGGTCGGAAGTCTAACGAGTCACAGTGTCCCATGCTTCAGCAGCCGAAGACTCCTACCAAACCTATTCATACTATCAACAGATCGACGTCCCACACCGGACACACCACGGAAGTGAGACCCGCAAACAAGGAAAACCGAAGGCGTCAATCTTCCGAAAGTAGCAACAAATCAGCGACCAATAGGATTAGGAGCTCTTTATCAAACTTCGCCCAGAAGAGTCACATCGCCAAGGACATACTACATTCCTCTCATTCGCCCCACCAAAAGAAACTTCGGTTTCAGCTAGCCAAAGAGAGAAAAGCGTCTACTACTTTAGGTATAATAATGTCAGCGTTCGTCATATGCTGGCTGCCCTTCTTTGTCCTCGCTCTGGTTCGGCCTTTCGTCGATGAAGGCGCCATACCCGACGCTGTGAGTGCCGTCTTCCTTTGGCTCGGTTACATTAACAGCTTGCTCAACCCAATCATCTACGCGACTTTGAACAGAGATTTTAGAAAACCATTCCAAGAGATACTTTTCTTCAGGTGCTCCAATTTAAATCACATGATGCGCGAAGAGTTTTATCACAGCCAGTACGGCGATCCGGATCAGCATTATTGCGTGAACAATACGAGCAAAGTGCAGAAATATGAAGAGGGCGTTGAAATTGTGTCCGCTCTAGACCGAGAGGAGACTAGGGCTTCAGAGAGTTTCCTATGATTGTCAATGCCTGAGGTCGTCAAGAAAGACCTGGATACTGTGATTTAATTAAGATTTTGATAAGATTACGTCTAGTTCTGATGATGATTTTTTAAAAAAAACTGAATTCTACAAGTTGTGTGTATTTTCTGGTGTACCTAGTCATTCACTCGATGCGTTCACATATTAATATTTTGTGTCCTTTGAATAGCCATTAAGATTTAATAATCAGATCCTAATAAAAAATGCATCAAAACTCGTAAAACATCTGTCTCTTAGTAATAGTAAATTACCAATAGAGAATGTAAATTTTCCAAAAAAAAAATCCACAGAAAACCTTTGATAGATAAACCAAAGAAATATTTAAACGTATGTAAATTTTAGACTGTTGTGAACTCGATGGAGTATATTAATTTAAAGCAAACGTAGTCATTAAAAATGTATTTAGAAATACTTAAGCGATGTATTTACATTGATATGTAGCGTTAAGTATTTCAATTCATGTGATAGTAGAGTTAGTACGATCAATCTAATTTATTTTATTTTAGTGTCTTCCTTTCATTATCTGGTATTCATGTCAGTATCTGAAAAGGCACAGTATTTGTAAAGGAATTGTACATGTTATTGTTAAGGGTGAGATCGATTCCGAAGGTTAATATCGTAAAATTTATTAAACCCTTAAACATATTCATGTTCTAAATTAAAACTTTAGAACAAATGAGGCTTTTTGGCGTAAAATTGAATAACACTATACATTAGTAACAATTGAAATTTAATTAAGCAACTTTACCATTCAAAATTTCGTATACTCTTCGACTACAACTTAATTATAAAGATTTACAATACATGCGCTATCGATACAAAGATTATTTAATGCTTTTTTTAATAACTGTTTTTCGATATTTTGAGTGTTGTATACTCTCAATTTTATGTAATTTAATGCAAAACATGAAACTCATATTGGAATCCTCACCTATTCTCTACAAAATAATACTGATTCAAATATCACATATGTCTATTTGTACATTTTCCAAAAAAAAAATATAATACTGAAATATTTCTAGACACACCACTGCCGTAATAATAATTAACAGAAACGCCGATTATGCATAAATATAATAATAGCAACTATACTATTTATCAAATTATTTTCTAAGAGATTCTACGCCAATCTCCTTTTAAAATGAATTTTAAGAAAAAGTCACTTTTAAAATAAAATTTGCGTCCCACCTCCTTCTTCTAACGGTTGTTCAAGGACGTGGAACGCAAAATCAACTTTAAAAATGAGTTTTTTTTTTTTAGAAGTCAGTTAAAAAGGAGATCGTAGAAGAGGCCTTAAATGCGAATAAATCTTTTCGATTTATCATTCAGATGCAAAATATCAAAAAAAGAACAGCAATGATACACATTATTCAATGAGACTATCAATAATTGATACTGCCTACAAAACTGCTCATTTTACTTAAATTGATTTAGGACATTTTATACGAAGGACAGGTGAGAATTCAATTTTGAGTTTCGTGACGTTATATTTATAAGGTGGCCCGTTAATTGTAAATATATTGTTATAAATAAAGGTATTACGTATTAAATTATAAATATTATTGTAGATAATAATGCAGTAACCGTGTGGGGAAACTACGCTTGGTAAATGAAACTGATTTGAAATTCCGGTGCGACGTCCTATTATCGAAAATTATAAATTGATTATCAATTGGGATTCCGGAAACTGTGTACTTCTTCTATTCGAAAGTGTCGTTCGTTTCTTCCCTGTAGTTTCTTACCGTGAGAATTGTACGTGCGTGTTTATGTAAATAAGCGTGGCTGACGCACTCGTTGTGCGTCGCATTTTTCACTGTTAAGCCTTGACAGAGTTCTTGAAATGCTTTCGCGACCTGAACGTTTGACCCATCGTGAATCATTGGAAGTTCTCACGAGGGTATAGTTCAGAAGTGAACTGAAACGGATCAAATGAAAAATGTGGAAAAAACGACTTGCCCTCTGTAATTGTCATCGCTTGTGCATAGAATATGTTAATAATAATTATAAAGATGATAATATCTTTAGACTCACAGACAATACCGTCTGATCCAAAACTAAGCAACGAGGCCTATATTACCTATATTATAGGTTTTAGATTGCAGACGTATTAACATGATACACAGAAAACACCCAGTCTGAACGCAAATATTAATTCTTGATGAAATAAATGTTTGTCTTGTGCGGAAATCGAACCCACGCCCCCAGTGCAGCATGTAAGATCACTGACGGCTGCGCCAATCAGTCAGTCTAAAATATCACTCTGTACTAAATATTTGTCTATAATTTTCAACAGCAAATATTGATTGGTAAATTAAATTACAATGTATGGAAAAGTACTTTTCCAATCATCTTAAAAAAAGGGATTCACGATTTAGCTGGATTTTTTTAATGTTCCGCTCTTTACAAGCCGATTTGGATAGTTTATTTTATTTCAAAAATTGTAGCTTTGCCCCATTTTTTGTAAAAACCGAGATATGATAATGGAATTGACGAGGTACCGACAGTACTCCTCAAATATTTCTACCACATGCATAGCGATTTGGATATTTTCTATAGGGGCGCATGCATTTGCTCTAAAAAGTCTACATTTAGCGAATCAAAACCGACAATGGAGACCATAGACGACTACCGAAACTTCCAAGTGATAAGCATTTTATGGATAGCAATTAGTGTTCATTTAAAGATTATTAAGCAACTTACTTAGCTCACCAAAATAATCTTTTGTGAAATGGTACTAAAAATTTAACACAGACTAAACTCTGACTGTAGGTTTCACGTGGAATGGATCAATTTCTTAAAATATCATAGACACTTATGCTACTATATATAGGCTACTACTACTTGCAATTTCGTTATTTTCTGTGGTAATTAGTGCATTTGATGTTAAAAAGCACGATTCGATTGAAGTTAATTGCTGCAATCGATTTAACGCTAAAGTACCAGAAGTACTCCTCAACACTCAACATTACAAATAAGTTTCAATCCTTTATTAGTTACATAATAAAACAGCTTCTAACACTGTACCTTACGTTTTCCCATTAACTTTACTATTACTTTACTGATTTAGGCCCTGCCCACACTGCGAAATATAATTTCCGCGGAAATAAATCTGCCGCATCGAGTTCAATTTGTATCAAATCACAGATTTATTTCCGCGCGAATTCTTAATCGCTCGCGCGGCTACTCTTACAAGGTTCGATGTTACAAAAATACAGGGAAAAAAATCGCACCGTGAAATATCGCAGTGTTTCGCATCACAGGGCTTTACTGATCAATAACAAAATATGTTAAAAAAAAATGCTTCAAAAACCTATTCAAATAATCAATTGTTTTTGGAAACGATGCCAGCTAATAAACCAAAGCGAAAAAAATACACTAACTAATGGTAAAAAAAGGTTAATAAAAGGTAAGATAACTTAATACATTCATGTATATGTTAAGTCTACACTAGCATTTGCCCTTGACTTCATTCGCGTGTTTGTATTATTGAAACGAACTACTACAGCCTTTTGAAATATCTTTCAATTATAGTAAGCTATACTATCCCCGAGTAATATAACCCATATTTGACACTGGCATTTGCCTCGGCTTCGTCCGGTAACGGAAGCTGATCTGAAGGTAGGGCGGAGAACAGAATCGAGAACCGAAACTGGGAACAAAATGAAAAATATAACCATGGCCAAGTAGAATCAATGGCGTGACCGGAATCGTCACGCCATTGACTCCAGCCATATCAATCAACGAAGGAAATAACATTCTATGTCCATGCGGACGAAGCTATGGGCGGAAAGCTGGGGTATCTATAAATATGAATGCAAAACGTGAGGTATTTAATACTTATTTTGTATATTGAGTCAAAAGGATGTTAACCTTAAAACACCCACTTTTTGTATTCTGTAATATTAAAGACAAAACATTATTCTGTGATGTCAACCGGTTAAAGCTGAGGCCTACTCGTGTTTTTGGCCTATTTTTATCTGGCACCTAGTCTAAAAACAACTCGTAATTTTAATAGGTTCTCGAAAGTGATTTTTCGATAGTTGTTTACTTATAATTTAAATGTAAATTTTAATGATCTCAAGGTTTTAATTTTCGCAAACTGCTTATTGGGCCAACAAAATTGTGTTTGCATAGGTTCGGAATATTCTGTGCGTCACAATATTTTTGATAAATATTTTGAAATAGACCTAATATTTAAAAGGGCCGTAATATTTAATAGTATAACTGAATATCATAAAATGCATAATATTTTGATGGATACCAAGTTTTTAATGAAGACATATACTCGACAATGAACATTTTCGAAAATAATTCAACTACATTGATGCAAAACCGTTTTGTATCATTTCTTAATGTTGAAAAAACAAACAGAACTGTTTTAAATGGCTTTTTAATATCGTTAAATAAAACTGAGTGTGAGTTAAAACGACAAGAAAAATACGGAGTGAAGAAATTCTTGGCGATTCAATGTGTCACTGAGATATACACTTTCATCAAACAAAGGAATACGTGTCCGTTTGTCATTCACACAAACACTTTTCGGATTAAATTGATTAACCTGTGTATAATTTAGATAAAGCTTCCACGTGACGTTTCAAAAGTTCTGACAAGGCTTTAGCTGACTTCGCTTCGTTCAACTCTGGTTTAGGCGAGGCGCGTTTGTAAACGTGTTAATTTCATCATCAAATGTATTTTAATGTAAGAACGTATAGATAAATCGTTATTGAATCGTATTAATACGAATATTTATATAAAACGTATAGAAATGTATCTACATTGTGCGTAATAAATGGAGATGTTATGGGAGCTGTGCAAAATTTTTTTTAAGTGGTAGCATATACGAAACCGGCGCTGATTTGTTGTTCGATAAGGATTTTCGTGCGGCGTGAACTCATCTGTCGTGCCGTCGAGTAAATAGAAACTGCACGATAAAAAAAAAACTATATTTATTTTTAATGTTTACGGTAGATTTTAATATATCGCAGACCGACAACAGGGTTATGTTTAATTAATGATTAAATTGAAAATTAAATTTCTCGTATAAGAATGTAATTAGATGAATATGTATATTATGTAGTTCTGAGTTGCCGAATTCGTCACAAGGACGGTCCCTGTCGAGAGATGCTGTGTGTTAATGTAATCAATGCAAGGAAGTCATCTTTTTGCGTCACTATTTCTTACGTAGTATTCTAAAAGCGACGAAATAAATAAACTAGTTTTTAAAATTTCTAATGTTTTTTTTTTTCATTACCACTGCGATCCGATGCGCCCCCTTAATTCACTTCCTAGTAATGACACGAAAAAAAACGTTTAATATGACAACTCAGTAATTAAAAAATGTAAACATATTTTGGCTTGGATCTGTTTGAAAATTAAAGGTATTCAGACAAATATGAGCAGGATTTTGAAGATGATTGATTTTCGTCGATGATCATCATCATCATGGTTTGTCCCATCTTTTCCTGCAGTTTTATAAAGATTTTATACTTGTAAACAAACATATTATACGTGTTCCATAATTTGTTGATATGGGGAACTATCTTCAACATAAATCAAGAGGTATTTTCCGCGCAAGCGTGGAAACTATTAGTGAAAGGTTCGGCTCGCATTATATCAAGTTGTATTTTCTTATTTAATAAACCAAATATGTGAGATATTTTATTAAAAAAAAATGAACTGAATTCCATGAAAATTATAAAATCTAATAAAATAATACATTTTAAATCTTTCATTTCTGCAAATATATATTCATTTCCGATTTTTTTTTTGTTGCGGCTTTGTTTGAATGTTGAGTAATCTGAACAGTGGACTCCCAAAATTAATTTTTATTTATCACGACCCTATTTTTAAGAAAGAATTTGAATAAATTCTCATAAACGCATTATGTATTTTACATCATATAAAACCAAGTTTCCAGAGAACTGTGCCGAGAAATGAAAATTTTGGTTATATGAGGCATTTAAAATCAAACTTTTAGTCTATAGACTCGAGAGCTTAATCTTGTTCTTAAGAGAACACGACGAAACTTTCATGAGTGTTCATTATCTACTTACAGTTATTTCGAGTTTAAACACAATTGCAATTCAACAATTCACTCTAACGGAAAGGTTGCAAATACTGTCGTTGAACAAATAATTTAAAAAAATGAAATACTTACTAAAACGTATTCATCCCTGTGTAACTTTAATGAGTACGAACTTAAAATAGTCCTCGTCAATTGATACACTGTTTGAAAAAAATAATTAATATACAGTATTTAAATCATTATTAGCGACGAATTAAACTTATTATTTTATTTGTTTCAATAGCCTGCTTAAATAAAATCTTGCTTTAAAAAATATTTTTTATTAATCACTTTATTTTGATTCCTTTCAATTACGTAGTTATTAAAACTTAATCTGTGATAAAGGGTCTTTATTAAAAGATCTTTGAGCCAATGGAGAGACGCACAGATTCCTCATTTCCTTAAGCCAGCATAGGGTGTTCAGCTGCTAAAAGACTAGGTTTTAAATAAACCTGATGTGACTTGGTGACCTAAAATTATATATTTGTAAAATTATATTTTTTTGTATCTTATTATTAGTAAATTCTTGGCATCTTAATTTTCATGCATCGCGCTTTGCCGCATATTTAAATAAATTCAATCCGCCATGTTGGAGCATCCGCCATTTTAAATTAACTATATGCTGCTTGTAAAATTCTTTCAATTAACACCCGTGTCAATTAGAGTATTAAAGTAAGAAACTGGGTAATTCAACATTTTGATATGGCAGCCTTATTGGATTTAGTAGTAGACATTTTTATTCGATACCCATATCGAAATGGTCTTAAAAAAAAACGTAACCGTCACCTTGAACAGGCGAATATTTTAAATAAATGAAAATATTGAGTACACTTTATTATATTGTCTCCAAAAAGTGTGTAAAATTTCAGCTTAATCATTTGAGTGCAACTGGCTTCAAAGCTAGTTTGCGAAATATGACCAAAACTGACACATTAATTAACGGTTGAATGTAAATTGTAGGTATCTTATAATATATTATCTTATAATGGGTGTATTAAATATACGAGATCTTAGGATCTTTCAACTGCTATCTGTTCTATCTATTGCTTGTTCCTGAATAATGATATCCTCATACGGTAAGTAAAGATAAGTAAAGAGAAAAAAAAATATTTAATAAATCTTGTAGCTAATTAAACCAAATTAGTGCAACTTCTTTAGTTGCACTAATTTGGTTAATTACACATTTCAGACAATATATTTCTAAAAAATATGTATTTTATTTTTGCTCCAGGAGATCCGCTCTGACAAATTTTCTGTAGATTTGAGATAGAAGTTTTCTAAAGGAACTCTAAATTCTTAAGTTACTTTTTTACTAATTCTTGTTGAATAATTTCTGTAATAATCTGTATTTTTTTGGCTGATCCGATGCCTTCTTATACTCTTATGTGCAAAGGGCTCAAAAAATTTTATTACCTCGAGCTAATGGCACATTAGGAACACTTTGATATTCTTTATAATTTCGACTCATCGTGATAGTAATTAATATATGATTCAAGGTGTATATTGACGTATTGCCATATCTAGAGAGAAGATGACACTCTCTCTCATACCTATACATGAAGGGAATTGTTTTTTTAATACACCCATACACTCATTGAGCCTTCAAACACAAATGCATCGAAAAGCTTTTGCCTTTTACATACATAACCTGCCAAATTGTATATCTTTTGGAAAATTTTGCTTTGGAAATGACTCGATTTCATTTTGAAGATTAGATGGATGAACAGCTGTTGAGTCCAGAGCATGAAGTTTTGTCATCGATAAAGAAAACTTTTTTCGAAGACTACATTCCTTCTTTAACTTCAATGAAAGATTAGCACAGCACACTGGTGCCATAATTTCTAATAGTATTTTATACCTAGGATCTCTAACTTCATTCTGGATACAGTGGATGTTTTCAGTTAGTGTTTATGGGTTACATTTTCGACTGACGTAGATGGATTTTGTTTGAAAAGACGCTATATTCGTTTAATATTCCTTGCAGTAGCCTTATCAGCTGGCCGAACAGAGAGCCGTTCGAATTTCATATCTCCTGTATCCTCATATCTCTTAATTATCCGATGAATACTCGTCCATTGAATATTTTCTTGAGATAAATGAGCAGCAGTGGCAGATTTGCCATTTCATTAGTAAAACTGAATTACGCCATTCACCAATATTACCTGTTCTTATCGCTTCATTTTAGAAATAAAATAGGAATAATAAAAACAAATAACAAGCGGTAAATCATGGCCCATAAAAAATGTCTGATATTCTATTTTTCCTTTTGAAGTGTCTAAAAAATGTCAATGTACATGTATCTGGCTGTGTGCTTGTGTGTGTGTGTGTGCTCAAGTGCATGCGTGCGTGCAATAACTATCTTAATTCAAGACTTTATGACTGCTTTAAACTCTGATTGTACTAAAATCGATTTCGAATTGAATGCCTGTACTGAATCTATAGTGTATTTACAGTGTTACAGTTACAATATACAGTAAATATCTAAATAAGGAGTGGGATAAACTTTGGATTAACCTAGAGAACACTTGATAAAATGAGCTAGAAATCGGATTTATGTTATACTTGGAGATTTCGAATGGATACATAGTAGATTAATATTTCGAAAACTCAAATACAATTTAGTAGATGAGAGAATGAGGAAAGGTGTTATTTCTTAATAATTTGCGAATTTATAGTTTTATATCAACATTGATGACAATGGAATGATCACAAGTGAACTCTATCAAATAAAGGTTGACATGCATCAAGATTTTTATTTAAAGAGCTATTTACGTCTATATATATATATATATATATATATATATATATATATATATATATATATATATATATATATGTGTGTGTCTCTCTCTCTCTCTCTCTCTCTCTGTGTGTGTGTGTACCATAGAAAATATTACGCAATTACGCAAGCCAAATTAATGACATTTTAAAAAGGTCAGATATTAAGCACCCGACCTAGGCGTTAATATTCGTGAAAGAATTGAGAAACTTCAATGAAGCAAAAGTTATAAAAACACAATAGCCGGTAGAGATCAGTGTTATTGACAGGATAATTCATGAGAACTTATGCTGTTGTATATACAATCGATAAACATATGTGACACGAAATTGCCTGAAGTGGCAGAAGAAACCGGAAGGTGTCGCTCCAATCGGGGAACAAGCCAAGAGGCATACGCAATTCGCTTTCTTGAATTTCACCATTCAAGGCATTTTTAAATGCAGTATTGAACGCGAACCAGCCTAAAAATTGTTGACGCAGTTACGTTTTCTGCAATCCGTTTATTTAATTATTTACTTTTTTAACATTTCAAATGTTTTTATAGTACAATTTCACTAACGTAATAAGATGTAATCAAATTTCGTAATACTATCTCGAATATGGCCAGTTAAGATAATAAAGTGCCAGTAAAAAAAATCCAATTACGTATCAATTTTTTGACTGTGCACCGACAAGATACCCCGCATTTACTATTTATGGTTACTATTAGAAGCATGTTATTTTTCCATGTACGCGACTACCGCGCAAAACGAGGGTAATGTATTTTCGGCCTTTATGTTTATGCAAGTAGATCGATACGCACTTTCATATATATATATGTCAAAGTATACTATTTAAAACCGTGGTGCTGATTTGTACAAACGGATGCAGATCGCGCGTATCCGAAACCTCTCGCGTTAGAAACCAAACGTGTTACATGCAACGCCCGGCGATCGTGCGCACGAGTGAAAGATGATCCATATAGATACGGTAGCCCTCGTTAACGATCGTTCGACTGCTAGATTGTAGGTTTAATTGCGAGCCCTTGCACGATATGAAATATGAAATATTCGTTTGCATTTTTCCGTATGCATTTACATATGAATCTCATCGCATATTATCGTATCCATAAAGTAAACGCCAGATCTCGATGGCGGGTATTATGGACTATGCTTAATAATAAATCGCTATTCCTAACAGAGAAATGTAACTATGTAATTATAGTACTCAGAAATTGAAGTAATACAACAAATAAATATAGACATAATAAATTATTCAGCCAATTTAATATTAATTGCATGATTAATATAATAGATTATTAAAGTTAGGCGTTAGCTTGTAACATGCAGCATCCCGTCCACTGCTGATTCTTGAATCTGTTCTGTCTGATGATGTGCTAAATTGACCCGAAACATACGTAGGATGTAGAAGTTCTGTATTAAGTATATTCGGTAAATAAAATTTTTATCTAGACAAGTAAAATTTTTAACACGTGCTTGGGTTTTTAACATTAAAAGCATTGTAGATTCGAGGTTCAACGATGGATTGCATGCTGCATATTATTGCATGTTGTGGACAAGTATCTAATAGCTGAAACTTTTAAGTTATCATTCCATTTCATCACAATCATCACCCTTCATCGACCCTTGTATAAACATAATTAAACTTGTACATCGTCGAATAATATATTAATTGTTCTACACTTCGACAATACAGAGATCGACGCGTCGATTGTGGCGTCATTTTCGATTTCAAGTTCATAAATGAATTAGAAATCTGTTTGTTTTTATTGTAACAAAATTAAACGACGAAGCTCGGTATACTAGGAAATAATTGTCATCACTATCAACGTAAATATATTCTTATTCAATAATAAATATATTATTATCCAAATTTATTATATAATTCATAAATTATATAACATAATTGGAGGCAAATAACTATATTATAGGAGAAGTCTTGGAATATATTTTTAGCACCATAAATTAATTATAACATGTTTAGTGACGCATGCGTAGTTTACATTACAACATACTACGCATTGCTAAAAACGTAATCCGTATACCGTAACATTTATACAATATTTGATATTGTACAATAATTGAACTTCAATGAGGATTAAATTGCTGTACGGATTGTAATAAAATTTGGCATAGAGGTAGACTATGTCCTTGAATATAACGTAGTATACATGTTATACGAATAATTACTTTTTATATGAATACCATAAAAATAGTAATTATATTTTATGACTAGCGAATTAAGCGAGCAAAGACTGGTATGAAATGCAATGTAACAAAATTTCTACTGTTTTAGGTCGCTAGGTCTGTTCACCCGACTGTCCTAGAAGGAGGGTAATGTTTTCCGAGTATATATATATATATGTGCACAAACATAAGTTACGAAAATTATTATTGTAAAAATTAAAATAAATTTTCACTCAAATACCACTCAAATAACAGCTACATTTCATTTATTGGTTTGACCCCACGTGCAGTATTTCAAAACATTCAATTTATGATAATTTATGTTATGATAAATTTAATATTTATTGTATACAGATAACAGATATCAAATAAAAAACATTGCATTCCACATTCTACGAAATTTCTTATTTATAGAAAAATATAAGATGTATTTGTATTTTTTAATCAAGTGTTTATTATTGATTTTTTTTTTTTGTTTTACTCATCAAATTTATTTGTTTCATTCCTAATAACCATTTCATGAATGATTATTATAGAATGAAATTTGTCGTAGTTATAGTAAGCAATTGTTTATGCACACCCGATAAACACAAAAGTTAACTTTTTTAACTAATGAGTTAATTCCGGGATAATAAATAACGGAAAGGCTGAATGAAAGTAGATTGACAGAACAAATTTATAGAGCGAATATGTGTGTTGGAAAGATCGGCCAGGGTTGCCCTAGAAAATCCTATGCAGAGGGGATTGGTAGTATATTTAAAAAGGGTCAAATTTTAAGCACCTCAGATTTTGCATGGAATGATTGATGGATGTCAATGAAGCAAGAGATACACAAAATCGTACCATGTGGAAATCTTAGAATATTTTTTTCATTTTGACGAATGACACCAATTCTACCGTTTCTTAGAAAGTCTGTCTATTTAGACGTCTTTTTACAACTTGGAGACGATTTTACCAATATTGACAAAAATCGGTGAATATGATCATATGCTAGATATGATTTCGGTAAAGGATCTGTTTGTGTGTCTTGGACTAATCTCCGAAATAGCTGATTTTTTTTATTTATTTATCTATATGAAATTGTACTTACGATATTTTTGTAAAATTTTGTCATAAATAATTATTCCATGACACACTTAATCTATAATTATCATTTTTAAATTGTTACATTGAGTGTCGGTCGACAAAGTGTCTGTTTGTTTATTTGTATGAACTAATCTTTAAAAAGACTAAATAGATTTTAATCAAATTTTTTATAGGTATAGACTATCTTTAATAAATATTTTTTTTTTCATTTTCTTTGCGTGACTAAGCCTTTCTTCCTATTAATGTGAAATTGACGATATATTGTACTCGCGAACAGGAAGGTTTCTGAAAAAGAAGTAGCATTTGTACCAAACTTTGTCCACACATTTGCACAATTGAACTAAACTGCTGGACCGGTTTTAAAAATTACTTTATTATTAATAGCTGGGCATCGAGATCGAAAGTGTAATCAGTCGATATACAAAATGGAGGAAATTATTGTGTTCACGCGGACGGAATCGCGGGCGAAAGCCAGTATTAAATAAAATTGTAAGGTTAATATTTATTTATAAAACATTACATTGAAATTAATCATTTTGAAATACTCGAACAAAGTATAAAATAAAAGGTAGTCTCTGTCTACCTTTCTACGAAATAAGCGTGAGTCTATGATAAGGAATAACAAGCTTATTTCATATATTAGTTTAATCAATTAAGTAAAAGCTTTTTAAAACGGGGCTTCAAAAATATATATCGGCAGCGAAAAACGACGTTCCATTTCGAAATTAAGCTATTTATTATCTGAATTTGATTGATTATTACAGAATCGAATGATGAAAATTGTAAAAAGATATGGAATTTTCCTTCTTTTTTTATGGAAGCACACAAAAAGAGAACAGAAATAATACAATAACTTAGCAGTTCAGTTAAGCTATATTCGGATGTGAATAAGCAGGTGAAATTTAGTGTTAACTTAAAATGTGGAATCCCTTCTCATGCTTTGTCAATAAAGGATAAAGCACCAATTTATCAATATGCGTTCTTTATTTGGGAAATCTATGGACGAAAATGGAGACAGAAGAAAATTTTAGGTTGAGTTTGGTAATCTTCCTTTTTTTACGATTGATCGTTTGTCTTAAGACTGCGTAGTTAAATTTGCATAGCGTTAATCGGACAACAAAACCAATGAGCAGCGTATATACTCGTAAATATAATAAACACTTGTACAGTTCACCTTAATATAGTGCATATGTAAACATAAAATATGCAAATATTTAGTGCCTTTCATATGTATACATTCAGAGCAAATATTCATAAGTCAGTATTATTACATTAATAATATTAACATTATTATCTCAAACTGCATATCTGACAGTATAGAGATTGTTCAGCATCGATTATTAAAGCAACGCGGATTTTGCAAAACATCTTTCAGACGCTGCATTGTTCTCAGTCATGCGGTTTCACTGCAGCACCGATAGTTTCATGAGATGGAATGTGGGTCGTGGTTGATTTCAGTCTGGACGACAAGCTTCTGGTTCGTGTATTTGATAAAGCAAATCACAAATATGAGGCAAAATGGACGTTTCGTTCACAGAACAATATTGTGAACTGTGAACAAAATTTATCGTCCACCTATAACGGGTTATTTATTTGCGTGGCTTTTGTTTACACCATCGCAAGAGCAATACCTACCCAAAAATGTTTTATTTTAGATTGAGGAACTTAAGCCGTCCACACCGCTCTATATTATTGTTGCAAGTTATTAATATGCACAAATATTTATTTAAATTATGAACACATACAATATACATATTCATAATTTAAATATGTGTATATATACATGAACATAAATTATTTATTTGTATACATTATACAACTTATACTACATACAAGTTCATTGCCATTAGGAACCATAATAAGAAATTCGGTAACAACGTTACTCACACTCCGAAGCCCGTAACACGTGTTTGATTTAAGTTAATAACTTATCGGTGATATTCCTTTATTGTTTATTAATTCTGTAGCATGTACGAACTCATTAATTCCGTAAACATACAATATTTTTTATTTATCCAAACGAGATCTGCATCAGGCAATTATTAAGGACAATTCATTTTACATTAAGCTTTTTTTAGGTAGCTAAACGATACGATAAATCGAGTTTCTGCGCAGTTAATTTTCGACGTAACTTCAAATGGAAGGTACTTTTTAACGGCTCGAACGAGTTCTAATGGCCTTCAAAAACGAGCTAAAATGTTATCGTCTTTAAAAGTTTTGGCGCACTTCTTAAATTTCGATCTCTCGTGATTACAGCGACAAAAGCATTAGTTTGTAATATGCAATTTTTTTTTTTTTAACCATAATAATTACATTTTGGAGGAATATCTGATACATTTAATGACTTGCCTTGTATAGAAAAAGTGATATTTTTTATAAGTCGGCGCACAATTGGTAACTAATTAAACAATCAGTGTTTGAATATACTCACATTAATAAATAGAAAAGGCGAAAAACGTGGAATTATTTGGCTCTCGATATGCCATTCGGTGGTTTACAAGGGAAGTTGATTTCTTTATTAGTATGAATAGTGTCAAATTGAAAAGTACCTTATATACGACAAAAGTGTTTTATTTGAACTGCTATTTAAATAAATACGGCCCTGGACATTCTGTCGTCGAACTGTTGATATTTAGCTAAGCTCTTTTACCATAGACTCGATCACTTAGAAATGGCGTACCTCAAAAAGACAATGAGATATTACGAAAGGAAACAATAATGCTTTTAATTCTAGTAGGTAACTATTAATCAGTATTAAGCTTTGTCTCTACTCGAGCGGAGATAAGTATGGTGGTGGCTATTTAACCATTGGGTTAAGAGCGTTGTCTTGAGACAACACGGCACCAAGTTCGATGCTCTAGCTACGGGCGAATTGATCGATAAGCTTTTGACGTAATTAACTTGAGTTGAATTGAGAGACCCGTTCCGTGTCTCGCAGAGCACACTAAGTCGTCGGTCCCGGTTTTGTCGCCGCACTGGTGACGACGCTCATTAGCGGCCTCCAATGCGCACCGAGCCAGCGCGGGGGACTTGAAAACTAAGCACCTCAAGGTCTAAATCCAAGATCTAAATCTGAAACAGAAAGATTTTGACTGAATAAGACTCGGTAATGAAATGATAGAACTTGAGACAACTTTTATATTTGGTATGCTGCAGCGCCACCTGATGTCGAATTAAAACAAAGAGAATAACGCAAAATCTTCTCCACGAAAAAATATATATACATACTAAATTTCATGGTGATCGGTGAAACCATGTTAGTAGACTTTAGCGATAACATATATACATACATTCGTTTATACATATATATAAATGACCACACCAATTGTAATAAGATTTTCAGAAAATCTTCAGTTTAGTCCAGCGGATGACCCTGTAAAGTTTAATGACTATTGGATCATATTTTTTATAGCGTTATCGAGGGTGTGAACGAGCATGTGAACCACCAGTGGTAGGTAGACAGGTAAGTGGTCAATGTTGCCCATGGAACTATTACTTCACACCTGTATTCTGCAAAGCTATCAATTTCTCTGTTAAATTCACTCATTTTGATAGATAGAAAAGCAATAAAAAAACGGGACACTGTTTTTAGGGTTACGAGCCGAAATGACAAAAGCGGAACCCTTATAGTTTCGTCATGTCCGTACGTCCGCCAGTATGTCACAGGTATTTTATTCAAAAACTGCTAAACGTATATTGATGCAATTTATAGTGTAGGTGTCTTGTGTAAAATAATAAAGATAAATATTTTTAGGGCGAGTAACATAAATTGAATAAAAAATTTTTTCAACAAATATCAACGTGTAAGCACATATTTCGACAGTTCTTTGAAAAACACTTTAACGTTTCTGAGCATTTTCTCTGATTACGTGAATGATTTCGGAAATGGTCGTTCTAAAAATAGCAGAAATTATGCCCCCCCTCCTTTATTTGCCAAACCGTGTGTCTCAAAAATATGAAAAAAATAGCAAAGGTAACGCTTAATAAACACTTTCAACGAAAATGATTCTGTACATGATCGAATATACTGTTTTTGAGGTCCTGTCGAAAAACCTTCACTTTTTAACAAAAGGACGTAAATGCTATGAAGATACGCTCTTTTACGACATACTCGACATACCTACTTATTTTTTTAGTTATAGGTGACTAAGTGATTCTAACTTTTCTGTGTGGGAAAAATGTGAAAATTATAACAACATACTTTTTTCATCTGTAGTGCATTTCTTTGTAATAATGGCTTCGGAATCCTATAATGAGCATGATCCGACATGCTCTTGGGCAGTTTTTAATTTTTATTTTTCTTTTTCTAAAGTGTTATCTATTTTATGGTATTAAAACTAACCAGATACAGACAGCACAACCAAAAAAAAAAATGTAAATTATTACTTATAAATTCCAAAATAATTTATTTATACATTCATCAAGGAAAACTGATTAACTAACTAACCGTCAAAGCATAACACAATAGTCTGGTCTAATGAGTATGTTATTTAAATTAGAGGCTTATGATAACATATTAGCTTTTCACCAAAAGTTCTCTTTTTTATTTTTGATTTTCAAATAGTTTTATAGTAAAATTGAATGAAAAAAGGATAGGTAATTTCATATTTATTAGACATTGCAATGCAAAATTATATGTGTAGTTTAATGCATGATTTTTTTCACTTTTGACGAGAATGTTATTATATTACTACCGCCATCTTTTGGCAATTACAAAAATAAACAACTTCACGCTCGATCTCAACCTCTATTTTAGATATTTAAATGGCGAATCAATGGGAAATGGCGGATCAAAACATGAATAACTGCTAGTTCAAAAATTCAATTACATCTAATCAGTACTATATCAAGCTCTGATTTTCAATACTGTTATTCCCAATCGATTAGTGATGAGATTGAAAAACAAATTAAGTTTAAAAATTAAATAGTTTTTTAGTTATCGTGATTACACGGGATTTTCAGGCGACAGTAGAAGCATACCCACGCTCGCGCTTAAGGCAGGCAAAAGTAAACAAAAATTCTTTAATCTGTAAGAAAACATCAAAGGCTTAGTAACGCTATTTACACAACTGATTAATATACGATTACCGTTCAGTAAAACCCCTTATTCCTTTTCCATTAAAGGGCTGGCAACGCACCAGTGACACTTTTGGAATTGCGACTTTCAACGTCCGGAGGTTATTTTGGTGGCTCGCAGGCTCGTCTGTCCCTTTGAAGTGGTATAAAAGACAATTCACGGCTGACTTATTGATTTTTTTCTACGATTTCGCACGCCACTACAATATCTAACAACGTCAAATGTATTGTAGCGAAAATTTCAAGATGTACCTGTGCAGAACGCAAAAAACTTAATAAGAATTTCGTTCACTACTACTACTATAGCAGGGACAACGAGTAAAGCTACTTTTGACAGCTGATGTCTTTTATTTCGATGTAACCTTGTATTAGCGGCCAAGGGTACGTGACTTAGCAAATGGATAAACAATCATTCGCTAAGTCGCATTTTTACATGAATATACACGAGATGCATTACAAATAATAAATGCCTCACTAGAAAAACAACATATAGTCACGTTTCAGTTCAATATAAATTTGAAAATATAGAACCGATTATTAATTATGCCACCGTTTCAAAGTCACTTTGGTCGTAAAATAAACTAGCGATGTCCAGTCTACACCCAGCCACTAAAATCGATTTTTTTATGTAGTAACATGGAACTTTCTATCAACCAATTGTCAATAAAATTACATATAATTAATGCTTTTTATTCATATTAACACTGTAGACTTTAAAATGTTAAAAAGAAACCGGTACATGCGGCAATACACAAGTCTGAGGGGGCTGGAGATGTCGGCGTCTTGCCACCTGTACTTCATTATAAAGCATTATTATTTGTTGAGAATTGCCAATTGTAATGAAAATATGTTTTTAAATAAAATGAAAACTTAAAATAAATAATATCGTATTTTGATACAATTTACTTCTTTCTTACACTTAATTATTGATAAGTATATTTATTTTAAAGATTATATAAAATACAATTAAATTATATTATAAATTTATATTAAAAGAATTAAATTTCAAAATTAGATTTAGAAAAATAGTTTTATTATATAGTATCGATTTAATAATTATAATATTCTCGATCAGTTTTCGTTCGATAACTTTATTCACATCACTGAAGCTAAACGTTAACAGTAGCTTTATCTATACTTCGCCGCATCTCAACTTCACTCTCAATTTCATAACATAAATGGAAAATTTATTCAGAACCTTACTCCTTTGATGACAAACACTACTTTGCTTTGACAAATTTGATTATTATTAGCTGTGACCAAACTTTCTGATAATAATCGATTACACTATATTACACTATTTTAAACCTAAAGCAGTCGTATTACAGTTTTAAATAGTCTGTCTCATTGAGCTTTTAAAGCCTTTTTAACATAAAAAACACAGCCTGCGCATATTTTATTTACCCGTCGGCCATACCTTTTACGGACGGATTGTACCTACGATCTTAGGTTACGTTAGGTTAAAAGCTGAACAACGACACCTATGCGAACGCGAGATCACGACACGGTCTCTCATCGCCGCGCGGCGTCTCCGCCTTGGCGCCTATCCAATTCCGAGGTGAAAATTCGCCGGATTTCGACGCCCATTGAAATGTCCCGGCGTCGTCCTCGAGCCGTCGCCGTTCCCGTCCCCGCGACGTTCCCGCGCCCCGGCCTTCGGTAAATAAAAGCGCTCGTGTCCTCGCCGACGCTAATAATGCCGATGCCGATCCGTCCATCGATCAAATACGGCATTCCGTACGTAAGGAACACGAGAAGCTGTTGTTTATGGCGAAGTTTTTTTATTGGATTCCCCGCGTTCGTTTACTGTACTCGGTTATTCGCGTGAAAGATGGTGGGGTAATCGGAAATTGTTTATTGTATTTTTAGTACGCGAGCGACCGAGCTTAGACAGGCCGTCTTTCGTGTTCGCCGCATGGGATAATGATTCCACAGCAAAAAGTTGCTTTTGTTCATTTGCAACACGTCTAATATAGTACATAGCACCATCTGTAATTTATGTCGTATATGATCTTTAAAAACAAAACTTTATCAAAATTAAAACTTACATCGAAATCGTTAGTATAAGCAAGAATTTCTCATTTAAGCAAGATATTTTTACTCTAGGGGTTTCTTCAAAAAATTTCTAACTCATGACAAATAACTAAGAACATCAAAAATACATAACCGTAGTTCTATCTAGACGCACTACGCCTAAGTAATATTACTTGAACTAAGGCATTATAATATAGTGTAAGTAGCGAAATCAACTGGGGCAAGATCGTTTGTTTTTCGTTCTCTTTCTTAATAAATTTTCCTGTCTGATTTTTTTTTTGCTATTCACAAAACCGAGCAAATAACACGAGGGATTTAGTAAGCGGGTGAAAATAAATAGGCCATTCATTTCTGTCGCGAATATTGGAAGCAAAATGCGCAATAAAATGCTGTACCCGACTCGACTTCAACTCTTTTAAGCGGTATATGAAAATTTGTGAAATGAACGATTCTCTACGGATAGTAAAAAGTAGAGAAGTTGGAAATTTATGTTTGCTTATAAATCTACCTTTCATTATCTCAACATTCTTTTGCAATCATCTTGGGAACATTCACTTCAGCGTTAAGTACATATCATCAACTGTTTCAGCTGATTTTGAACAGGCCAAATAGTCAAATTGGTAATTCGACTATTTACGTATAGTAAATATTTGCGAGCGCATAAATATTGCCTCTGATCTCTAAACTTGTGCAGAATAAACATGAATGTAAAATGAATGCAGTGGAGACGCGATTCAGCGCAGTATGTGTGGAGTATTTTTGAATGATACTTGTAGAAACAGTGATATCAAAGAACGGTATGGTTTCAAAGAAGATGCAGTGACTAAGAAGGAAAAGCTATGCTTAGGTGATTTGATGATCTAGAAAGATGAATAAAAGTAAAGTGCTAGAACAAAGCTATAGAACGAATGTACTTGAGTAAAGGTCACCCTAGAAAATCTTATGCAGAACGAATTGGATCAAGAAAGGGTCAAACTTCAAACGCACGAAGCTACGAGACTGCGTGTAAAGAATATTGGGTCGACAACAAAATGTGTGCAAAATTAAACAATTAATAACAGCGTTCCTTGTATAAACGAACGCGATAATTTATTGGCACAGCTCTTCATGAAATTTTTCTACAATACACAAAATCAACGATGCTCAGACATACAACATCTGTTTAAATAGTGAAAACATGTGTGCATTGTCTCGTCGCTATGCATGAAAGCAAAAACATTACGTGTGTAGCGCATTTTAACCAACACAGCTGCACTAAAATATCAATACTTATTGTTTCTGACACTACCCATGTTTGGTATGGGATTTATTATCGAGAGTTAAAAAACAAATGTGAAATTTTCAAAATTCATCACTGTTCATTGATTTGTTTCAATTTCTTCAGGCGAATTTTATCGTCTGATTTTGAAGTGTCCAAGCACACAATGACCAATCGCGTATCAATATTTATATACAAGTCGACTTTTCAATCGTGAGACTACGATTGCAGGCAAACTATTTCCCTGGTTACTAATATCATAATAAAATTAATAATAATAAAAAAAGGAAAATTTATCTACGAATCAAAAGGTTTACTGATTTCGGAACCGATCACGTTTGATTTAGTTGATAAATTTGGAACTTGACAAACTAAATCATATGCTCCGCACTTTCGAGGTTGTTAAGTTGTCGGTCCCGGAGGCGATAGCCCTATTAGGGACAAAAATCGTTACTTGTTCTCAACTCCTAAGAGAAGAACAACATGAAGTAACGTTTACACCTAAGTAGTGGGATGATAAAAACTTGATGCAATACTCCTATAGAGGACTAGATTAAAAAATATAAAAACGAAACTATAAGATAAGTTAAGTACATTTAAGATAAGAAAATATTTAAGGAAAATTTTTTTCTTATAAAAATTGCTTAAAAACGTTCTTTTCATATTTTTATTGTTTAAATAATTAGTTAAGAAATTATCTCTTTTTTAAAAATCATAATTGCTATTTCTCAGTAGAGTAACCAAAAAAAATTTTTATAAATAATTTAATTGTTTATTAACATGGCAATTTGTTATAAACAAATTCAGATAACCGTTGTATTTTTTTTCGAAAACTCAATAAATTACAAAAACAACCATGTATAACTAAATGGAAAAAAAAATTATTGTATAACTATTTAACAATTGTATAACTTTTTGAAAAATGAACAAAAAAATTTTTTCCAACGGGACTTTATTCTTTAACGTATTCTAATAATACCATATTTTTTTTTAAATTTCAATATCGATATTTAATCCTATAAAAAAAAATATTTTATGTGATAAACTCTGTTGAGCGGCAGCGCGGCTATGCTGTATAGGCCGCGCGAGGCCCTATTTTCAGCATTAAATTAAAATTATAAATAATGAAGGTAGAGTTCCGGTAGTTAGGACTTTTTGCTTGGAAATTTTCTCCTCTTTATGAACCTAAATACCCTTTTTTTCAACTTGATTAGTTAATATCTTTTGCAGTTTGTATCGTGCAGTAAAATCCTTCGAATAGATTTTTCTAGACGTCATTCCGAATCCAATGAGCAATCGCACATATTTTTAAAACCTTTATCAAGAATTAACACAATTTTGAACTTGTCGACTGGACTATAGTAACTCAACATTATTTGAAAGAAGATAATAGAATATTGTGCTCTCGTATTAATATTTATTCTTCTTAAATATATTAGAACATCTAGAAGTATAACAAAATATTTTAATAAATTATTATTTAGTTTTTCCCGTGGTTTGGCACCCAACACCGCAAAGTACTTGTTGACAATTATAATATCGTCACAATGAAGTAAAAGGAGCGGCTTTTAGCTATCAGATGACAAATCTTCGCTGCGCACATTCCCTGTGTTTTTCTCAAAAAGGTAACTGAAATATATAAACTTTACAAAGTCACTCACCTTCGCGTTGTTTGCGGTATGTTAAGTGGCACAAAAAATACAATGATATCCGTTTGAGATTTATCGTTAAACATTCCGTGTCGTAAGATTTTGTTATATTATTTAAGTTTCATTCTTTTAAGAATTTTTTTTTTGTAAAAAATTCTAAGTGATAGCTTAATTTTATGTAATTAATTTTGTGAGTCGAGCTACCGTTTTCTTAGCATTTTGTATGTAAACCAGGGAACTTTGATATAGTAATATGAATTTACGAATTAAACAGCAATAAATATCGGGTTATCATTTTAATTCTTTGATTTTTTATTGGGGTTTCTAAAAGTAACGTATCATCGTTTTCATTTTTAGGAATCCGTAGCCGTAACTAAAAAGAAATCCTTATAGTTTCGTCATGTCCGTCCGTTCGTATGTCACTCAAAAACTGTAAGAAGTATGTTGATGAAATTTGAAGTATCAGTGACTGTGTATCTTATATAGCCGTTACTTAGTTTGGTAGTTAAATAATACAAGAAATATTTCTAGGGTGCACTCAATACATGTAACATAATCTGAAAACATCAACGTATGGTACATATTTTGACAGTTCTTTTTAAAAAATTAGATTTTTAAACATTTTTTTTGAATTAACAGAATGTTTTCGGAAATAATCGCTACGAAAATACCATAAATTATGTCTCTCCCCTCTAAGTTTTAAACTGTACGTCCAAAACATATGAAAAAAAATATTACTAAGTTAGGGCTTAATAAATACTTTCAACAATAATTATGTTCAAAATAATTCGATATATCGTAAAAACGGTTTGGCAATAAGTCAAAGAGTTATTGCCAAAAAACAGCACTTCTCACACTTTTGTTTACACTAGTTTTATAGTAATAGTCGACATATCTAGTTGTTTTTCTAGTTATAGAAGACTAAAGTGCTTATGCTTTTCTGTGCGGGAAACGTAAAAAAAAGTGTAACAACGTACTTTTTTCATCTGTAGTGCATTTCTTTGTAATAATGGCTTCGGAACCCCATAATGAGCATGGTCCGACATGCTCTTGGCTGTTTTTTTACAATTATATTCATTTACGTTGTTATTACCGGAATACAAAGCCGCTCGCGGCACGTCACTCGCACTAGGGTATAAAGGTACAGTCAGTGGCGTATGTGCGCTCGCGTTGTATGCATTAATATTTTCTCTACTTTTGTGCGTTAACTTCTAACACTCCACGCAGTACTTCTTGCGTATTTAATAGTATGAATTCGTCTTTTCGGTTTTTATTAATATTGGCAAACAGTGACTTTTTTAATTACACACAAAAAGTAAAAAGAAGACTTATAATAATTTTCTATATATTTTTCCTTTCTTTGTCTATACTTTACAGGAATATTTAAAAGAGATATTCACACAAATTAATATTTTTTTCATTCTTGAAAATTTTATAACAAAGCGTTCAAAACAAGTTGCAAGAGGCCAATATTTTTCAGTTTCCAAATTTATGTAAAATATCGAAACAAGCGTAATCGTTGGCTTAAGATCATTGATAAATAATAATTTGTTAATGAGAAATTTCATATTGGTAATATTTTAAGGTTATACTTAAAAAGGGGAAATGATATGGGATCACCTCTTTGTCCGTCTGTCTGTCAAGAGCTTTTTTTTCCATGAATGCGTGTAAGTATCAAGTAGAAATTATTATCGAATCCCTAAGTCTACAGTCCCTCAATAAAGCCAATAATCAATGAAAATACAATCATTTTTTCATGCAATCAAAACCTAGAGTACTCCTCGTTGATCTATGGTCATGAAATTTTGGCGAGAAGCAAGGTCTCACAGCACGATTAAATGAATAAATCTAATGATCATTAATTTATAATTATATAGTTTAATTTATTTTTTGCGATCATAATTTTACATTTGCAGTAAAGTAATGTATGATAGAAAATCAAAGAGTTTCAAAAATTCTAATATTCTTTTATATACTTGAGCGTTTCTTTGTACTTGTCCGGTGTTTTTATTCAAACTTAAGTATTTCTCGATAGAACAAGGACAAGAAAACGAATGTCGAATTCTTTGATTTCATTATATTTTGTTTACTAATTTAATAATATCGTCATTTTATTAAATTGCATTGGAAATAAGCAAGTGTTCATTGTTTTTAAACTTTTACAGATATGGTTTGACTACGTTTTTGCGGTGCGGCACCAACCCTAGCGAGTTTTAGCGTGGTTAGACTCAGTCACCGAGCATAGGTATTATTTCGGGCCGTCTGGCTCCGGAACATAACTTACTGTACTTATTTCAGTTGTGTTATTAACTTACAGAACTTCGGAGTGAACTGTTCTCAAAGACATTTTCTTACTAACCGATCGTACATTACATTAATAAAATATATTCTTTTCTATTCCACCTACAGAAATGACAGAAGGAAGTGCGGAATATACGACTTGAAATGTTTCTGTAAGCGACAAAGGCCAATTGCCGAAGTAAAGAATCGTCCGGTTCTGTAGAAAATTTATAGGGTTGCTTAGAAACCGACGTCAGCTATATCAAAATCATTAATTTCCATTCTACCGTGCTGGGATCGAAAACAACAAAGTATCACTTCTGTTTCTGTCTACCACTGGTCGGATTCCAATAGATGTAGTAGAAACTGGAAAATCAGAATAGCCGTATTACGATGTGGAATGGGAAAGACGAGCTAACGTGATCTATTGGAATTTATTTGGAAACCGTTATACGAAACCAAATATTTTTTTGGATTGCTTCGTGTTTAAATGTTATCTAGCGGTAGTAGCAATTGAAATACAACGTAATAATAGATCTTTAAACGTGAGCACTGTTGATAAAATAGTATGTTATTCAATTAATTTAGTAGTTTGTTTGTCATTATTTACCGAAGCTATGTTGTTAACAGTTGATTTTTACTAGTCTCAATCTGAGAATGTTTTTATTTGTTGTTATTGCAACCTGACAATCAGAACATGCACCACATTTTTGTCAGTAGTTTGTTTAGTCAATTAGTTTGACTGTGCATTGATGGTAAGCAAAACTAGATTAACTCTGTGCTAATATTGGGCTAACTTTTTTTTATAGCATAGTCGAGAGTAAAACGAGCAGACGAGTTATAAGAGAGTAGATGGTCACCGCCGCCCATGAATACTCACAACCCAGAGTGATCAGTGCGCTGCTGATCTCCTCAGACGAAATAAGGTCTCTAACGGAGAGAGATCGAGTTGATAGACAGGGGAGAGGAAAGAGTGGGCAACCGGAACTCTCGCTCACTGAACGAATCGCAACAGAGAAAGTTGCTACTTCACGTCCTTATTCTGTGAGGATATAATACGTTACAGGTCGAGCCGATGATTATATTAAGCATTAACCGAGCTGATAACTAGTCAAAAGCCAACAGTTAACACTTGAACGGCTTCATCATTTCTGAATACTTATTAACTAGGTAGAATAGATTGGTACATCACAAACCAAAGGCGAGTGAAACTTCCGCTGGTATTAATAAGTCGCGTGACTTTCGGCATTCAGCCAGACCGACTGGACATTTCCGTATTTAGTTTCGGCTGTGCGGCGGCCATTTTAATTACAGACGGGGCAACGTGACGTCAAGCATTCGCTTATTACGTATCTTTGTCGTGCGGTGAACATATCACAACGGTTCTGTAAAAGAAAACAAACCCACTCCCATATACGAAGCTTAAAGTGTAAAATAGTATGAACGTGAGGTCGTTAAATTACCACCATATCGTTGTGAACTCAACACTATGAAATTAATCTGGAGCTTTGTGAAAAGGAAAGCGGCAAGCAAAAATTTAGGTCTGCCAAGTGCTGAAACAGAAAATTTGATAAGAGAATGTTTTGCCACTGTGGCTGCTGCTGCCTGAAAAAAATTCCCTGATCGTATAATGAATATCACAAGTGCATACAAAGCAAAAGACAAAATAACAGAAGAGGAATTTGAAATATCCTCATTAATGTTTGTGACGATAAAAGTGACAGGGATGAATCATTTGAAGGCATTGTAATTTTTGAGTCAGATTTTGATGATGGTTCAGAATGAATCTGTGAATACATTTTGTGCATCTTTGTTTTTTCTAGTTTTTTTTCCGTTCTAAGTCTGGTAAGGTCCATATTCCTACATAAATTTAAACGCGATTATTTGCCTGAAATTTTAGACCTTATGAGATTAATATGATTAAGGCTCAGGTTTCCAGACACATTAGTGGTACATTGGAGTTTAGATTTATGTAGAACATCGGGCCTTACCACCTTAAGTAATTCAACGAGACAGCAAGCCCCGGTATCAATCACCTTACGACTTCTGACTTAATTTACCTTTCGAGTCACAGAAACATCTTATTTTTCAACTTATTATTACTTTAAATATTTTTTACTATATGTTTTGAAAGTAGGTATCATAAAGTTAGATTAGACAAAAGAAACCAAATATCAATTATCAGGATCATTTCTTACACTATATTGAGGGTTGACATTTAAAACATTTATAAATATCGCGCCACGGGTTCGTGCTACCATTCGCTTGTCAGACTCTATCGTAAAATAATTATTTAAAGGCAAAATATCCCTCTCCATATTTTTTGATCAATTTAAACCATAGTTATACTGATTGTAGATATTTCACTGTCCTTAATGAGTGCTTGCAGTTTATCTACTACTAATAAGATTAACCTTGCTGTGGGCTTACACCGATGATGGGTTTTAAGTCGTAAGCGTTTCTATGTCAACAGCCAAAGTCCTGTTCCGAGACCTACCGTTATCGGTCAGTTCCGGAACAAAATTTTGACCATCAGCGGCCCGAGTCTGCTCCGGGACTCCAACCGTTTAGTGCTAAAAATGGAATTAATTTGTTTCTTAAAAGACGTCCAAGGTCACAGTGGCTATTTTAGGAACAAAGCTAATAATTTTACCATGCATTAGAGATCTGAAGGCATTGTAGCCTTGTGTATTTTGCAATCATTCATAAACCAGTCGACCGTCTTAAGCATTATTTTCTATGTTCTTCTCTATGGTCGTAAGTCGAGTTTTAAGTGTGCGTTATTTTAATGTTTTCCTTAGATTTAAAACATCAAATATTAGTAAAAAAATACGTGTTATAAATTGCACATCTCTCATTAAAAGTAAATATTTGAAAGCGCTGGTTTGTGAGTTTTGATTAGAAAAATCACGGTAGAAACGCCGATTGGCGATGTAGTCTCCGTTTATAATGGTGGTTTTCTTAATGGAACTTGGTTTTCTTATTCGAAGTTCACTTCTTATATTATCTTTAAACAATAGTAAAAGTAGATTTTAAGCTTTCCATTCGTTAAACATTTTAAAAAATTGTACAAAACCCTGGAATAAGACTCCAGGGCCTTTTAGGTTTACAATGAGAGGCCATCTTGAAAATGTGTTCCATACAAATTTAAATGCGTTTAACGAAAATAAAAAGTTTTAACACGGTTTTTTAAAAAATATTTTAAAACTTTTAGTGTAAACAGTTTCTTGTTTTTTATGCGTTTATTCAACTTTTCATAAAAACTTCCTTTTTTTTTTGTCCGAATTTAAATAAATTTCTTTTCGTAGACATTCTTTTGAGAATCGCGGTTTTTAGAATATATTTGATTTTATTTTAATCATCACAAAATAGGTAACTAAATATTATAATAATGCCTATTTTTAGATTTTGTAATAAATGAACGAAGTTTTAAGCAAACAACAAACCACTTTATTTGAAGACGTCTCTACAAAAAAAAACGGATCTAGCAATAAAAGTTTACCTGATCTGTTATCCCTTAACACTATTTTTTTTTTAAATCTTTCTCTTGATTTAGAAATGTATATGAATAAAAATATCATTTGCATAATAAAAAGCCTCCGTTTTTATTAGTTATTATCATAAATTACTTATTAAGGAATAAATAAAATACAAACAAAAATGTGCTTTTATTTATTTATAATTTAGCAAACACTCGGAAGGTACGTTTAGTTTACGACGGCATCAGGAGTGATATGTTGAACGGAATAAAGGTACTGCAAGTGGGTCCCGCTCATTACACGGACCTCGTGGCCTCGCAGGCGAACTTCCGAAAGTTTGTAGAGTATGCTCGTGCACGGCACAGATTGCGCGGCGGACGGAAGTGAAGAAGAAAGAAGAACTACTCGGCAAGGATGGAGAAGATGTGGTGTCGTAGAGGCCTTATAAAAGGATGGTCGTAAACAGGGACAGGGGACCAAGATGAAGAATATACTTGTAAGGTATATGAAAAGCCGCAGGACTTGATTTTTAGACGTCTCGCGGCGCTATACGGCCACGACGTCGGAAGAGCGATGGGAGGTGGTGGATATCTTCAGTTTCAGAATACTCAACTAGATGATTCACCATCACGATTCATGGGAATACAAAAAGCATATCGGACGTGCGCGTGCGGTTTCCTTCCGTGACAAACAACCGCAGGAGAACACGACAACATTTATCCTGCATACATGGAATTCAACCTTCGCTCTTAATCCGTACGCGTTGTTCAATTAGAGTGAGCTCATCAAAACCGGGGGGCCGTCGCGGGCCGCCGTAATCCTTCTGGGTTTCGGTGCCTATCCCGTGTCTGTAATAGCATATTATGAATATGTAACATTAAACTTTGCACCGGCGGTCGTTTCAAATGTGTACAATAGGATAAGCTCAACGGTCGACGGATTAAGATCACTGACTGATAGACGGATGAAATGAGTGGTTTAGGAATATGCCCCTTGAAACTAAAAGGTCTAAAAATTTTTTTAAATGGAAAATAAAAAGTTAATTAGATACTTAAGATGTTTATCTTTTTTTATATTGTGTGGCAACTGAAAGTAACTAATTTTAGTGCTAAAATACCGAGTGCTAAATTTACTAATTTAATTTTAATGACAGTGAATTAGCTACTACATTAAATATTGGATATGTGATATTCACACTATGTCCAACTTATATTGGATATTCGATATAGTGTGATAGTGACTTGTAAGCAATTTCTTTTTAAGTTAGTCACATGTAAATGAGTGCGACGTTTATATTAAAATTGTGACTAATTCCAACGTATTCTATTTTTGTTTTATGTCCAGCGAATGATGAAAGTTACTTTCAATTTGGTCAAAGAAGTCTAATTATTAATATAAATCGATAACCCACGTAGAAACTCAGTGAGTTGTATATTAGTTGACGTTGAGATGGTAAATAACCTAATGTCGTACTAGAAGCTTCCAATTTCCAGTGTTGTGCGCAAATCTTTGTTATCACAAATGATACATCGCTTTACGTGACGCCACTGCAAAGGATACCAAAAGTTGGCCAGACTGTCATTTTCCACGTATCAGGTAATCGAGGTCTGGCCAAGCCAGCAGGTTCGTACATTTATAGTTCATACTCATACTACTCAATCTTATATATTTTGTTCATCAGAAAATAGATGACATCTGGTGGCCCTGCTGATCTTGGACTATAATCACATTACAATTTCTAAAACGGAACTAAACATAAATATGGGAAATCTGTAATACATAATATTGACATACCTAAATCAATATTCCAGTAAATACCATATACGGATTTGTTATAAGCATATTTTTCCTTACCAGGCTACAATGAAATTATAAACATGACACCTTACTCCCCTTTTTTTTTATACAAATTCAACATCTGAAGCACACTAACCCACCCTACAGTGTAAAACATGCGGTCACACATATTTAAACAATTAAATAAAACGAATGAAATCAATTTTGCACATTAACCCATAAAATGGCACCCGTACTCCTCAAAACCTATCTATACTTTGGAACAGCTAATAAACATTGTCGAGAAGAGATGCCAATATATTTAACTACCTTTTCTTACCAATATTCAATTACATAAATTATTTATACAATTCGTCAATTCATACACAGCGATCAAATTATGCTATTTGAATGCACTATTAGACATACGTATGCAAGTGTTTTCGCGCGTCTAGTCGTCCCGTAAATATAATTCAGAGTAATGTAATACGATTTCTTAATGATCTATTTCTATATACGCCTATGTATGTATGTATGAAGTCTACATTAAATGTAAGCGTCATATCATTTCCTTCATATTATTATATGAGTGCTAAGACTGGCCAATAAACGAGTTTTTTATTTTCCAAACTAAATCGAAAATGCTGGGTTTATTTACATTTCTTGTATTAAACAACGAAAATCACTATTTCTCATAAATAAACGGAGTGTATTAACCCTATTTATAATCCCGTAGAATTATACCAAAGTTATAACACCGACTTCTTTATATTTACCTTGTAGACAAACATCTGAGCCCATATTTTAATTTGCACAAACTGCCCTTTTATGTGATATAAAGGTGGCTTTTACGTCGGTAGCACCAGCCCATAGTTGAGAGGACATAACACTTCCCAAAGGATATAACACTTACAAAATAACTATAAAATACCAAGAATGAAGCTTTGGTAAATGTTAATGCTTTTACCGCTTGAACGGTAAAAGTAAGTTGGTCAGACGATTGAGATAACATAATATAATATGTGCTGGATATGAACGAAGCTGAGAACCGAAAGTGGCAGTCGAAAACGCCATCAAATACAGAGGTTTTGTTCTAATGTGATTAATTAATATTTGTTTCGTATTCATGATATTTTACAGTAGGTAAAATATCAATAATATTTTCAATTATTCAATTCAAGGTCATAAAACTTGCGTAAGTTTTATGACCTTGAATCATATTTGCTTTGCTATACATAATAAATTTTCTGTAGGAAACCAATGTGACTGGTTATCAAGGTATTAGAAAAAAAAGCGTGAATTTGAGGATTGTTTTAAAGACTCCAATTTCGTCTTTAAAACAATCCTCAAATTCACGCTTTCCTGCAAAATTTTTTTATATAGAAAATCCCAGGCAAACGAGCATGCGGGTCATCAAAAATAGGGTGGACAAGACCGTCCATGGACACTTGCAATTTCAGAGGGTCCTCAGTGCGTTGCAGGCCCCTTGGATAAGAATAGAACATCTAATGAAGGAGGAGTGAGCTATTGGGGTGACGAAGGGCCACCGGAACTCTCACCCACCGGACGAAATAAAATAGCGGAAGCTGTTATTTCATGCCTGTACTTTGCAATAGTATTGTAAAGTAAATTCTCATTTCCAAATGTAAGACATGAATCCGGAACTATTTCAGTACGCAACAAAGAATTGGAGTTTGTTAATTCTACAGTGTTCCTAGGAATTACTTTAGATGACAGGCTTCAATGGGGTCCTCATGTAAGTAAGTTGGCGAAAACGCTTAGCTCTGCCGCCTATCCTGTCAAAAAAATGAGAAATTTATCGGATGCCGAGACTGCGAGATTGGTTTATTTTGGCTGTTTCCATAGTCTGATGTCGTATGGCATCTTGCTATGGCGAAACGCCGCGGATATTCATAGAATTTTCGTACTGCAGAAGCGGGCCGTTCGCACAATTTACAAGCTTGGACCTCGTGTATCTCTTAGAAATAAGTTTAAGGAAATTGGAATTTTAACCCTGGCATCTCAATTCATTCATGAAAATTTATTATATGTAAAAAAATTTAGAAATGTTAAAATAAAAGAAATAGTAGTCGACATAAACTCAATAACAGAAATAAAATAAACTGATTTCACATGTTAGTCGACTAAGTAAAGTCACAAATTCATTTAGAGGGCTCTGTGTGTGCCTATTCAATAAGGTTCCTGTAGATATACAAGATTTATCCCTATATAAATTTAAGAGTGTTATTAAACAATCACTCAGTAAAAAAGGATACTATGCAATTTCTGAATATTTTGAAGACCATCCGTGGGCATAAGCGACTCGACGTCTTACCGGGCTGTTTCATTCTTAATGGCTAGTTGTTGTGAAATAACAGTGCTAACTACCGATTGGTTATTTTTGGTTTTGTTTACGAATTGCTACATCATCACTTTAAAATTTAATATTGCCTCTGTAATGATTATAGAATTTTATTACACGTACCTGTGATAAATAACATTTAGCCACATTTGACCTGTACATGGTTACTACATATGAAATTCTTTTAGGCTAGTTATCTACTTAGAAATTTTTTTGATTAAAATATGTGGGTTCAGGGTTTAAATATAAATCTTCTATTATCACTCAAGCTCAATTTTTCACAAGTTCAAATTCATATTGATTGTAATAGTTAATTATACTTTAATATATTTCATTATAATCACAAGTCTTGTGTCGACTTAAAAATTCTTCCTTATATGCCTTGGTGATTTTCTCGTAGTTCCTGAATCCCAATTATATGGTATAAATTAATTTGGTTTCTTATTTTTACCATTTGTTATAAATCTATCCCTGACGCACTTTGAACCGAATCGGCTTAAATTGTTGCTATTAATATTTCGTCATCAACTTCTGCTAAATATAACCATACACAGACTACGATAATCGCCGATTCTGAATTATATCTATCTATTCTAAAACGGTAGAATTAATTGAAAGTCGCGAACATTTCCGTCGTTCTGTCTACATTGTCCGAAGCGCGCTTTGCTTTTGCTGCACCGAAACATACCGTTTGATGTTGCGAAAACTTTTTAAAAATGACGCACTTAACGTCTAACCTTCTCTCGGTCTCAACATATTCCAACGGTACATCTCCCATATCCGGAACAAACACCATGCAATTGGTATTAAAAATCATAACTTTAAGCGGGTAAGCGATGAAATCGATAATGAACTCCGCTTTGGTCCTCTGTATCCAGGTCGGGCGTGGACTGCGCGCCACTACACCACCGTACATGTGCATAAAAAACAACGTCTAGCTTAGACATTGCAAGACTTGCACGCTTGTGGAAAAGGTTCTGTACTCTAAAGGGTCTAGTTAGTGCTCAGTGTAAGTATCGCTATTGCTGTACGTTAGATTTTATGCACACTGAAACCACGTGTGAGGACCTATAGTCCGTGTTTATTACAAAATTTTAGGTTCACGGTGGGTAGCGTCAAAAGCAAAAACGCTATATGAAAACGTCAACCGTATGGTTTGACAGATTGTCCATACGTTATCTGTCGAATCTTTAATTTAACTATTAACTGTTTTATCTTTTGGTGCGACCCACCCTTAATTCCTTAAAAGATAAGATAAGATCGATCATTACGATCGATATTTGTGTATTTCTGTGGATATTTGTATATTTCCTTTTATATTTTTTAAAGTATGTGCTTAAAAAAAAATCATGTACAACTACCCATTCATTCGATATGTTATGATATGTTACGACGCACTAGTTGAATATTTTTTTTATTTTCTAATTGGCCTCCAAAAATCGAAAGACTTAGGTACATCACGCGACCGTCGTAGGGTCACCAAACTCTGTATGTGTACCAAGTCGCATTTTTTTTCTTACAGAAGATACAATCAAATAGGCTGTGACAAACAGACAAGCAGACATAAAGGATTCCGTTTTCCTTTGGGTATACAGAACTATAAGAAATTGAATGATAGAAATCAATGAGAGTTCAAATAGCAACTTATTTCGATTATAAAAGTAGCACGTCACCTACAGAAGACGAATTTTGAATTGAACTTATAATTCTGTAAAGTTCAGAGTGGTCAAGTGCGACTTAAGACAATTAAAAATTGACTTATAATTTAAAATTAGTGACAACTAATAAAATAATGAAAACCATAGTGAAAAATACAGAAGAATGTCGTAGCTGTTCTATGAGGTTTTAATTACCTCAGTAGCTTGGGGGGGCCTCACCCTAAGCTTAATGACACAAAGACTGACGGCTTAACTTTGTGTTTCAAACACAGAGTGGTACAAGTTGACTTATTCATCAGTTCGCCCGGGGTCAGAATAGAACCTAATACCTCCAAATTCGTAAGGCAACGTAACTCAACCGCAAAACCACTACCGTTACACGTGATGATGCCGTAGTGGTAGCGAAAAACAGTCACACTATTTCTATGCATCTGTGGGTTTAGAAGCTTGATATGTAAATAGATTACTTAAATTTGTGAGTGCAGCGATTTCCGAAAATAGATTGCGTCATGAACTACCGATATGAGATTCCGTTATTTATTAAACGGAATTTCCCAAAGCTGTCCTATCACAAATGACAATACACGAAAGAATCGGTTCGTTTAACGTTTGTTAAAATTTTTCAGCCGGTTCGCGAACACGCCTCAATCGACATCTCTTTTTAGTCAATGCGCGCTCTAGACTGGAAGTAATGTCTATAGTTGGATTTATAAAAAAAAAAACACGGCGGAATAACCTCTCTACCTGTTTCTCCGTTGTTCGTCGGTCTGTCTATCTATAATTCATAGTCATTTTCTATACAGTAGCACATACTTTATATTGTAATGATCGTAAAGCATTTTTTCATCAAATTTATTTTGTTAAAAAATATGAACTTTCTATACATGCCACTTGTATATACAATATGCCACTAATTTTGTTGGCATGAGATATTGTAGAGCGACCCTTGCCAACCCTTGCATCACACACTTACACATTATATTACACATGTCTTTTACACATTATATTAAATATACATACTCTCTAAAACTGAATTAGTGGAAAACCACTAATTAATAGTCAATAGCTACTATTTTAATATGTCCAAAGTATACGACCAGCAATAAGTGGTTATCCACTCTTTCAATTAGTAAAATGATTACAAATTAAAATTGTAAATTTTCTACTAATTAAAAAGTATAATTCTACTATTATAAAGTGATTATTTTACTAATTGTCAAGTGACTACTAATTCAGAACTACTAATTCAGTAGTGAAGGTTATATTACTTTTTCAATTGGTGCAAAATTACTAATTGAAAAGGAACGCCTACAAACTTAGTAAATCTGTAGTAGATTCAACCAAAATTACTAATTTTGATGTAGTTTCTACTATTACTACTCATTAGTAAAAATTCTACTAATTCAGTTTTAGAGAGTATATACATATATATATATATATATATATATATGTGTGTGTGTGTGTGTGTGTGTGTGTGTGTGTGTATGTGTGTACTAATACTACATATGTCGAAATGTATTGCTGACACATTATAAAGCAGATCTATGAGGCTATCATCCAATCAGAAATCGTAGATCGGACTTTACCTGTTTTCACCTTCATGTATTGTGGTTCCTTACAGATCTCCCGTCTCAAAGGTTACGACATAAAACTTCAAGATGTCGTGATAGTCGAACAAAATGATCATACGCATACAAATGACAGTAAGGGCATTGTTAGTTTTCATGATGGATTGCATACAGTAATTATAATGCAGGGGCGACGACAGGTTAAGGGTAATCAAGTAGATTGAGATTTCTGGAATCTGAACTGTTAAAAAATCATATAACATAATAAGCTTTTTTTACTAAATGTATTAAACACGATACTTATTTAATTAAACATTAAAAATTTTATATAATTATGCCAAATAAAAAAAGCATTATTGATGTAGCTATTATTCAAAAAATCAAAAACACACATAACACCTGCCATGACGTAAAGTACGGCAATAAACCTATTGCCGTACTTATATATATGTCATTATGAATTGATCAAACTGACCAAGCAATCAACTTTGTCAAAAAAGACGACTAAGCTGCCAGACGACCCGGTCCATGAGCTCGAAGGCAAAGTATATAACGTCAAGCATTTTAGTACAAAGCGCAAGCCAAAACAGGTAAAAATGGCTACAGCAAAAAGGATTTAGTATGTGCCTTCCATTTGAACAACCTATATTTTTTAATATCCAATAGTATTTCATATTACAA